>APFE030250392.1:67218-82343 GCA_000404065.3 Pinus taeda | reverse complement strand
TTACAATTTTATGTTATTTTATGTTATTAGAAAAATCTATTCACAATTTATTTTTGACAAATTAAGATAACTTTTATTTTTAAAAATGCATCATATAAAGTGAAGGGTAGTGGTGGATATTTCAAGGCAGTCCGTTGTAAACTAGTTTAAGGTGTATAGGTGTTGCAAGAAATATTATGATCAATCTTGGGAATTTCCTAATCCATTTTGAGAAAATTCCTAAATAATAGGGCCATAATTTCTAGAGGAATTACTAAAAGAAATAGGGGTTCAAGCAAAGGTAGAGAGAGCCTAAGAGGTTATTCACTTGTTGGTTATGCTTAGTTTAACAAAGCAATTTTAATACATCTTTGTTCATTAGATCAATGCAAGAATACATTGGGGTTTTCACCAAATTTCTTTCCCCATGAAAAATATTGTGTACATGTGTGTTATTTCTTATTTCTTATTGCATGTCTGAATTTTTTGTTCTAAATTGGGAATTAACTTCCATAGTGTACTAGACTATGTTTGTTTCTTGTAATTTTGATTAAAACTTCATGAGCAGTTGAAAATATACACCATAATTTTTACATGGTATTAGAGCAGAATTTACATTAGAGCAGGAGTTTTGAAGTTGTTCCTCACGAGGTTCAAATTTTTAGTTTAATGTAGTAGGATATCCTAAGAGCTGAGAAGAAGAATTTCAATGGGTTGAGGCTAGAGTATGCCTTGGAAAGCAACTATAATTTCATAACATGGAAGGCTCACATGGAGGATTGCTTACTAGAAGAAAGATGTAACCAAGGTAAGGAGAATAATATTAGAGGGAGTAAGAAACCACATTGTCATCAATCTCCATGGGAAACAAAATACTTATGCAATGTGGTAGGCACTGATAGATCTATTCTGGAATACGGTTGACCATAGCAAGCTCGAACTTAAGGATAAACTTTGAAATATGAAGATGTAGAAGAGTGACACTATCTCGCAGTATGTGAGTAGGTTCACACAAGTTTGTTATGATCTTGCAATAGTTGGTGTTATTGTTTGAGAGGATGTCTTTGTAGCTCTAGCCCTTTTGGGCCTTCCGAAGAGCCAGTGAATAGAAGGGAGAACCTACCAAATTGGTAACACTTATGGTCTGATTTGGTACAGGAAGAAATAAGGCAGAATACCAGAGATGGGACCTCACCCAAGGGCGAGGATAAAGAAAAAATTCTAATGGTTTCAAAGGGAAATAAGGGAAAAGGGAATAAATATCAAACTAAACTAGAATCTAGTCAAGTGGAAAAGAAGAAAGATCCGTCAAAAATTAAATGCATCCATTGTCATGAATACAAGCATTATGCCATGAAGTGTCCACACAAAAATGCAGACAAGAAGACCTTAGGAGGAGCAGCATGCTAAATCTTGGCTTCATAGTTCAAGCTTGACTTTAACATTATCACATACATGTCAAGCACAATCAATGGGAGTGTGTGGTACTTGGACTCAAGTGTATTGTTCCACATGACAAGGTGCAAGTATTCTTTTAGTGACCTATAGGAGAAAGATATACATATTTATATCAAGCTAGGGGATTACAAAAGGTACAATGTGTTTGGTATTGGTAGAATCACCTTTTAGAGGGATCCAAGCTCCCATCTTAGGCTCAAGGATGTTGTGTTTGTTCCACGCCTAAACAAAAATGTTATATTTGTTGCAATTTTGGAAGAACATGGTTGTAAAGTGATCTTCAATAAAGGAAAAGAGTTCCTGAGACACATAACCATGGGATAGGTGAAGCAGATCAGGGTTCATGTGAATAGCTTGTATAAGCTAGTCTTGGAAGATTGTGCTGCATTAGGCAATAAGGAAGATAAAGTTTAGGTGGTGATGTCGATGAACTTTGGCACAAAATACTTGCTCATTTATATCATGGTACCTCGAATATTATATAACAAATAACCACTCACCTCCCTAAAGGATCACTTAAGTAGTTGGATGTATGCAAATATTTGCGTTAGGGAAGTACATAAAATTCACATTCATGATCAAGACAACAAAGCACATGCACTCCTAGAAAGGATCCACTATTATGTTTATGGACCTTTCTTGAGAACCTCCACTACCAGTTACAAATATTTTGTCACTTTTATTGACAAATTCTCACGAAAGTTTTGGATCTTCTTCATGTAGAAGAAAGATGATACATTCTCAAAGTTCATAGAATTCAAGGCAATGGCTGAGAAAGAAACTAGCAAGAAGGTGAAGGCTCTGTTGTAGCGGCTGCAACACCTTCCAAAATTTTGGCCTAAAATTAAATTTCACAGCCTACTATGGTTACTGTGATTGATCTTTCCTTAGTCACTTATTGGTAAGTTGATGATATCAAGCTCTGATTTTTAATCTTAAGAGTCGTTCATGCTTTTATCTTTAGATAGAATGTGTCATTTTCAGCATGCAGCTTATTACTTGTCACGTAAAGGGAGGCTTGTTTTGCTTTAAGGGGAAACTTTTGTGAGAATGGGTTTTCCTGGCCACATAGACATGTTTTGCACTCATTTAACACACTCTTACGCAAGTGTCACCTTTATCCTCCCAAAGTCTATCATTGGAGTCGCATTTGCCGTAAGATGCCACAAAGGTTGTTGCATTAAGCGAAGTATGTGCTATATGTTCTATATGGTATATGTTGTATCATTAAGTGTTCAAGTGTTTGATCATAGCCAACTTTTATCACTGTTCACATTACTTTCACTCATCACACTTAACCAAATTTGATCATAGCCTCATCCAACTTTCTTGAACTATGCACTTCACATTTGTAACCCTCAATCTTTTCCATTCCCTACTAGAAATGTGCAACGAATAGAAATCCGAGCCTCACTTAACATTCAAAATTGCACAATGGTTTCCTCTAATATCCTTCCCTCATCCACAACCCACTGTATCTAGAAACTATGAAGTTTTGTCCCTTCACTTCCTAGTTTTCCTTGCATCTTGAAACTACATGGATGTGTCCTCCCAATGCATCATCTTGCAACAATCACTGTCCGCAGAAACTATGCAATTATTTCTCTGAGGGGCCACGAAGAAGGATGACATGTTAAATGGCTCTCAAGGAGCTGAGGATAAAGATGAGCATACCAAGGAACCCAAGGTATGACATAATATGAGGACTGCATGAAGACTTAATATGATGCACTCATCCCACACTTACCCAAATTTGATCATAGCCTCATCCAACTTTCTTGAATTGCACACTTCACATTTGTAACCCTCAATCTTTTCCCTTTCCTACTAGAAATATGCAACCAATAGAAATCCTAGCCTCACTTAACATTCAAAATTGCACAATGGTTTTCTCTAATGTCCTTCCCTTATCTGGATTCCACTATCTCTAGAAACTATGAATTTTTTTCCCTTAACTTCCTAGTTTTCCTTACATCTTGAAACTACATGGATGTGTCCTCCCAGTGCATCATCCTACAACAATCACTATCCACAGAAACTACACAATTATTTCTCTCAGGGGCCACGAAGAAGGATGACATGTTAAATGGCTTTCAAGGAGCTGAGGATAAAGATGAGAATACCAAGGAACCCAAGGTATAACAAAATATCAAGACCACATGAAGACTTAATATGATTCACAACACTTTGGAGAGTAGGTACGAAAAACAAAGCACATATTTTCAAATACACCTATTAGTGTAGCTTAAAGGAATTATTATCATTGTTGTACCATTCTGTCTTCCATGAAATTCATGGTTGCAAGAGATGAAAGTCATTCCATGTGTTTCCTCTACATGTCTTGCTCCCTTTCGCTTATTTATTACATAGCTTAGAAGATGAAGAGTATTACGACTTATTTATTTAAGCTACAAAGGTTGTAACAAACATGACATTATGAATAACTAGGCAAAATGAAATGCATCCTAAGTGGTATGGAAGATGTTTTATGATATGTATATAGTCAGTACACGCCTTTGCATTACTCCTTTGGTTTAAGCCTTGCTTTGTATCCTGCATGCACCCTCACTGCTTGTCAGATTTGGCTACGTGCTGCCAGTAGTCTCTTAGCTCTTTCATGACAAAGTAGGGTGAGTTATTTTCGTCAACATGATTTCTTCAAGGATCTTCATAGAAAGTATAAAGCTAAGAGAAGGAGATGTGGAATTTCACTATCAAATTCTTGAAAACACTTTGCATGTTCAAATATATCCAAGCGATTAATGTGTCGCTCAACAACATTATCCATCTTGGAAGACTCAAGAAAGATCACATCTCTAGATATTATAAACTTCTTATTCACTTCATCATAGAGATGGTATGATTTGGAGGTATGAGTACCAAAAGAAGATACATTTATGACTCCTTGAACTAAGTTTGTTTCTTTGTTCCTTAGGTATGAAGGCATAACAAGAGAAACCAAAAACCTTAAGATGACTCACTGAAGGAAGGTGATCATACCACGTTTCATAGGGAGCCTTGTCTCTGATAGCATGAGATGGACACCTGTTGTTTATATACACAACACATATAACCACATCAATCCAAAACCTTATGAACTTAACATGTGAACTCTGCCAAGTTCATACTGAAAGTAAAACATTCGAGTGAACTATGTGTTGAAAAATGTAGCAAGAAATTCTCAATTTGATTTTTCCTTGATTAAATTGAGAAAAATTGAATTTCCACATCAACAAACAACTTGGATGATGTTAACCTGTGTGCATGGCTTGTGTCACCTAGTTTACTTAGTAAATTTTAGTAGGAGGAGTTAGAGTTCAGTTATGCATATGTGATTGCTAATTTGTAGCAATAAAGGTCAATTATCTCAGGTTGTTGTCAGTTAAACTAGTTCCAACTTTTGGTGGAAGGTCATTTAAGCAGTGGTAATTCAGTCAAACTCAGTGATCATATAGGTAAATGATCAATCAACCCAAAATAGTTCGTGCATGTAGAGAATTCAAGTTCCCTAATATTCGTGGAGATTCCAAGGAAATTGTATTTTTGTGTAGCTCACATAGTTGAAAGAACTTACTATAACCATAGTGGAGGAGGTAGATTGAGTAAGAGCTTCTTGTGAAATTGGAGAGGGAATGATTGTCGGTATGATTAATAGCCTACCAACAATTTCATTTGCACCACACTTTAGTGTTTTTTGCAGGGCTTATGAGGGTGGATCATTTTTTCTGATGCTTTTTGGTCATGCATGTCCTTACTAACTATCTTGGGAGGTCTTTAATAGTTCCTTGCATGCACATCCTCACTAAATATGTTTTTGGAGGCTACTTCCTTAAAAATTTATGTTTGTCAAAGTATAACTACTTATGATCTTAGGTTCTCACAACAGCCCGACAGTGTATGGCACTCTCCAAATCACCATTCTTGAAAGGATCCAACAAAACAACTTGAGAGGAAGATTAGAACGACACACTCTTATTGGAACTTGCCTAGAACTAGTAGAATTGGTTGGTCCCAATGGTTTTACAGTTGTACCAGTCGAATTTGGTGGTTCAATTTTTCTAAGGTTGGTCTTGTATTGAACTTTCCTTAAAAGACCAAAGTGACTAGTTCTCTACTAAACTGACCAATTTCGAAGAATGTAGTGTAACATAGATAATGACCGCCAAACATTCTTTTTTTAATAAAAATATACTTAAAATGAAAAAAAATATCTTAACTATAGGGCCCTACAAAATGTAAACATAGTAATTAATGCAAATATTTAATTTTTAAAGTTAAAGTAAAAGTTGAGAATCTCCTTACCTTTTATTTTTGAAAAAGAAAGATAAGGATAATGTCAACTTTTACTTAGATTTTTAATATTAACATTGATTGTTTCAAGTTGTTTGAGAGTGTTTCCAACTTCGTTCAGTTTGGAGAAAGTCAAATTTTAGATCCCATTCAAATTTACCATAGTTAAACAGTTTTCAAGATTTCAGGATTGGTATGATTGCAAGGCGTCCTTTGGATTCAAGGATGTATGATGGTGTGGAATTGGCATTGAATCAATAACACTATACTAATGTACCTTGATGTTGGTTCATTGATTGTTGAACTCCTTTGTCATGACACGAGTGTCTCCATGGCTTGAGTGAAGGTGTACATTTCCAATAGGGTCATGACAGAGGGGTTCAACAATCAACACAACCACAATGAGACACTAGTACCATATGACAAGATTGTAAATTCTAAATTCTAGACTCTTAACAATGTTGCTATATTTACTCATTAGTGCGATGTTTAGTTTTCGACTCTACAATTCATTTAGAGCCCCTTTGTTGATGTATTATGGTTAAAAGATGTATCTAGTTGGTGTCATTTTGTTTATATGCGCTCCTACTTATTATAAAAATGAAAAACATTATATATTTGTGTATAAATTATTTGGATTCACATGGATGCATATGAATATATATGTTTTTCCCTACAATTTGAATGTTTTATGTATTTTTTGAATAACCTTTTTCTCATTTTTTTCGGCTCCACTCTGGTTCACATTTTAGGGTTGATAGTATGGATGTAGATGAATGTACATGATTTTCCCTAAAATTTGAATGTTTTATGTATTTTTTGAATAATCAATTTTTTCGTCTAGTTTTGTTGGCTCTAGTCTAGTTCAAATTTTGGGGTTGACCAATTTGATGGTTATTCTAGTTTTGATAACATTGAAATAGAAGGCCCATTATTGTACCTATTCATGACCAATGTTCTTTCCTTATAAATCATATCAACTATAAGTTATCTTCATGGAGAAAAAACTGTGGTGAATTAAGAACAAAAGTGTAATTAGTTTCTCATTCGAAAGTATGAAACATATTGTGGGGCTTGTTAACAAAATTATTATCAACCATGGTTTATTTAGAAAATAAAATATATTAAAATATATAATGAATTATTAAATTGATAATTATTTAAGATGGGTTGACGTTTAGTGATATTTCTATCAATCATGTTATGATGTCATTGACTATTTAGAAGCGACTTCACTAGTAAGTCACATTTTTATGTCTTCTTCTCATGCTTAAACAAAATAAAGCAGAGAATGGATGAGAATCATTAATTCATGATACTAAAAATGGGATCACAAATTATCTTAAGTATAAATATAATATATTGACAATGTATCCATGTGAGAAGTACTAGGGTAGAGTGATTGGATGAGCCAAACCTTTTTTATATATGAAAATATTAGGCTTCAAGAATTCATGTGTTGTAGTGATGGGTGCACTAAAGAGGGACAATAAAATTAACTCAAAATACTAGAATAGGATATAGATGGGTGGAGGTTAAGTTGTACCTATTATGGGAGCCTCATCTTTAGTATCTCCTTCATCTATATGTTCTCCTTAGGCGATGGAAATTTTACACCAAACTGTTTTGAGCATTAACACTTGTTGATTATGTTATCACTCAGGTTTTCCCTAGGCTCCTAATAGGGATATGGCTGAGGTAACCACAAACCAATCTTCTGATTGTAGGTTCTAGCCCACCTGCAATCAGAGAGGGCTCTCTCCTTTTGTTTCAACCTTAGTTGATGATTTTAGGCTAGCTTTCTGACTTCAAGGGAGTGTTGATTGTGATTGGAAAGAAGGTAGGATTCTCGAACAGAGAGGCACGGTAACGTGTGATAAGTTTTGAACCATTGGGCATGGAGTCACAGATTGAGGCTTGCTAGCGTTTTCTTAGTCACAAGGGGATACAGAGTGGGATAGCCACACAGGATACAATTTTCTGTCTGCTGAAAGTACGGAGTGAACATCAGGGATGAAAGGCAAAGGAGAATCATTTCATCATGCTGACAAAGAGGAGAAATGGATGAATGGGATCCAGGAGCAGTTAAGAATTCCTAAGACATGCACTCATATGTCAAAGAAACAGTGTAAACTAGATCATTTAAGAATACAAGCTCATAACTGTTTCTGAAGAAAACATTGAAAAACACAGAAATTGAACTTAAGGTGTAATGAAACAAATCTTAAGCTATTCTTTTTTCCTACAATTTAGAAGGGCGGAAAGGTGGTAAAAACATAAAATTAAACAGAGGAGAGGAACACTTATTGGATCATGTAGAAGCACAGGAATTCCGTGATCATTCCTTGACTAATAGAAAACATCAAGTAGTTTCGCAATCCATGCTTTCAGCAATCTTTGATTATGGAAATTATGACAGTTACAATGTGAGTCTTTGCTCGAAGAAATTGATGGAAAGAAGACTGACCAACAACTACTACCAACCAACCAACCCCTCACAACATTGCTCAGGGTGGTATTTATAAGCGAAATATCGGAAAGACATCATTACAAGTGACCTTGACAGGTTTGCTTAGAACTCTTCAAAAATCTAAGTGTTGCTGGAATTAAATGCAAGTAAATCTTTTTGGCTGCGCTAGGGGTAGCTGGATTAGAATAGGTGACGAGGTGGCCCTTGGGGACCAGATGCGGTGCTGCTGGAGTGATTGTGCTTCGGGAACTGCAGTTCGGCTCTAGTGTGAATTGAATGTGCAATAATTGCGATTTGAGAGCTTCAAGTAGTTTCTCCCTCTTTCTATGAATCTGCTGGAACATATTAAATGTTCTCCTGCTTCGGGCCGCTGCTCAAGATATTCACTGATACTCTTTGCTGCTACATTGATGGCTCCCGTCGTCGACTGATACTCTTTGACACGCTTGATGCTTGATGATTTGATCTGATACACTTTAAACTCTGTGATTGATCTGCTGTTGTCTTTAAACCGGATCCTTTTGGCATGATTGGGTGATCTTCGGGTTTTTCCGGCGCGTAATGGGCTAAGAAATCAGAAGATTCCCTGAAGATTCCTCGAAATGGCCGCGCATCGGAAATTGCCTCTGTTTCTTGATCTGGAGCTCCGAAGTGCGATTTCTCTTCTTGCGCGAAGTTTTTTGGCTTTCTGGCTGCTGACGTAAGCATGGCGTCGGCTGTACGGCAGATGGCGTCAGTTGTGGGTCCCTGGTACAGAGCGACATGGTGAGATACTAGAGGTAATGTGCTGAAGAAACTCCGGTATCGCGTCGGCGGGGAACGAGGGTACTTGGGTTGGACTCTCAGTGCTTGCGACTGCCGATCGGTGATATCGCAATATCACATCGGCGGAGAACGGAGGGGTGAATGAGTTGAACACTCGGTGATATCGCAATATCGCATCAACAGAGACAGATGGGTGATGACCTGCATGGAGATGAAAGTGCGATGTTGCGATGCGATTCAGGCTTTAAGGTTCTATAGAGTGTAAGTTTTTGGAGGAAAGAGCAAGTAAGTGGGTGTGAAGGGCATTGGAGGTTTCGGAAGGGGTCCGATTTCCTCAGTTTGATTTTATACTTTGGAAGGAGTCGATTGTATCTGGGAGGTGGTTTTGGAGGTCAAGGGTTCTTGCTAAGTTTTAGATAAACTGAGCAATTCGCGGGAGTACTTATGGTTATTTTTCAACCAGGGGGAGGGATATTACGTAGGGGGATTTTACTTAATATTAATAAGGGGATGGGAAGAATAGGGAGCGAAATAATAATGTTATTGGTTAATATGGAGATGGTAAGAAAGCGCTAAGTTCAGGAGAGCTTAGGCTGTTACAAGGGGGTAGGACCATACTTTAGGAGAAAATATGGAACAACTTTGAGTAAAGCAGATCTTTACTCAAGCCAGTGTTATGAAGATGATGGAACTTAAGAGGTGTCAAGCAGATCTTGGCCTATTTTGGGGAATTTAGTTAATGATTGGGGAGGACAGAGAAGGGGAGTCAGTTATACCTCTTTTGAGTTTCTTGCATACAAATCCTTGCTAATTATGTCCTGAATGATATGACAACTGAAAACCTGGAACTGGTCAGCGATTCAACAACCTCAGAACTACCTACCCAGCCTACTTACCTAGCATTTTTTCTTATTTTGTTTGGGGGCGCACTTAGACTTGCAAACCCGTCATTTGTTTTTCTTTCGATGCTTTCCTATTTACATACTACCCTTATTTCTTCCAGAGCCCAGATTAAGCTGTTGGGCTCTTCTGCTTCTCTACCTATCTAAGAATCTGCCCAGATTAAACTGTTTGGACAGATTTACAATCTCTACATTCTAAAACAGGAAATTTAAACCTAGGAAGACCAAGATTAAACTGTTTGGACCTCCCTTTAACTGAAAAATAGCGATACCAGGATAACTTTACAAAATTTGAAGGCAATTGAATAAACTTGAAGTAGCCTTCTTCACTTGGAGACTGCTAAACAAATATGGAGCATTGCAGCAAGAAAAGTACGACATATTTGGCCTGTAAAATGCCAATCATGAAAAGTGAACAGCCTACTGCAGTAGGAAGCTAACAGATTACATAGTAATATTGTTTCATTATAGAATTACATTTATTGATAAAAGAGGTAGAAAATTTCACAATGGTGTGTTAGGATTAAAGGTAATTTTTCGTCACCCTAATATTATTTTTTAAGTTGAGGAGGTGCATGTTTTTGAGGATGGCATATTATGTTCTTCTAATAAATGTGAGTAGGCCTCTTAGATTCTCTAGGTAAAGAAATTTGTTCATATGTTGTTAGATATGATCCAAGAAGAGAGTATAAGCAATTATCAGCCATATTTTAGAGTGGAATATTTGGAGGAATGAACATTATGTCTCATTTTTACTACTTCTCCAACCTTGAAAATTTCCAAAGAAAAGCCTTAGGATCCATCTTAAGTCCTTAAATGACCATATTTTTTGTTCTCAACCTTATTATGGACTTAGATTCCGTAATTCACATACCTATTGATAATGGAAATTTTCCCAATAATACTTTGTGACTCTCACTAGTATGAGGTCCAAAAGGGACCTAACAAAATTTGGTATAATAGGACCATTAAAATTTTGGCTCAACTCCCATGCTTAGTTTTGTGTAACTACTATGAGATGTGTGTGATCACTTCAATGATGGGTGCACCTATTGGACTAGTATCTATACTCAATGCAATAATGCAAGAATTCTAACCTATTTGAAGGGGAAAATTGATGTCAAAATTTGAGGTGATGGAATCATAGAAAATTACATATATCCACATTTAAGGATTGTTTATTATTGCACACAAATGATCAAAACAAGACATATGATAGTCATTGACCAAACCAATAAGTACCCGATGTAGAAGGAAACTAAATTGAAACCAAGTACAAGGGATGATACTTCCCAATGTTCAAACATGCAATTATTCTTCTCCAACAAGTCCTTATTAAGTGCCTTTTGAATCTGAAATCCATTGTACGCAGCTATGAAATTCGTCATCTAGTAATTGAGTAGAACGTTAAGATTACATAGCCTATCCATTGGTTCTCAGTGGATTCTTCAAAGAAATCTCTTTAGAAAGTCATGTGGCATGTTGACCCTGAATCAAGAAAGCAAACATCTTTCCATGACGTAAGTGAAGGATTAAATAAGTATTCAACTACTCCAACGTTCAAATAAGCCACAAGATAATGACCATATTCAAATGCATTTCCTTTCACATTACAAGGTGGTTTACCATGTTCAATAAAGAATTATTCAATGTTGCTCCCATAGGTAGTGCACTGATGCAATAAACTTATGATACCAAACAACACACAATGACGAACCAACACACGATGATGAACCAATGAACCAGCTGGAAATCAACGTAGAATATAGGGGTATAATTCCAACACAAAGAGCAGTGAATGCACCAAGAAACATGGTTCACAACTGTTAAAAAGGACTCACCACAGCATTTAAACATCCATACACATGACTTGTAAGCCTATTTAGAACTTAAATAATACTTAGGATTAGCAAGGGTTATGAACAAAGTAATATATATGCAACGACTCATTTATAATAGTGTTAATTTTTAACAAATCACATTATAATGCATACTAATCCAACACATTTCAATGCAGTGTTTCCATGCAACAAATCAATGTTTTTGCAGCAGAGCACACACCATTGAAAGAATCAGTCAAAGTTTGTAGGAATTCCAAGCATAATTCAACTCTCTTGTCAGGAATTCAAATGACTTCACATGGAATATACACTATGGGCACATGCTTTGAATAAGTACATATCTATATAGAGAGAAAAGGGATAGAATATAGAATGAAACAATGATAGGGAAAATGTCAATGAATATGAGTTACAAGAGGAGAGCATTGAATTGGGACCTATTGCTCTGATACCATGTGAGGCCAGGCTTGTAACTCTGAATCAAATTGTGTTTTGCATTAAAAGAGAATATGAATATATAAAAGGAGCGAGAGACTATTGGGTTTCATATCCCAATATTTCTTGATATTCTATATTCCTTTATTTTTTTTTTATTTAGAATATTTACATAAGTTTTCCTAATCCCAAAGATTAGCTGTCAACATTTCCAATATTTTTTCTCAATACAAATTCCTCTTTGGCATGCCTATACTAAGGCTACAAATGGGCCTCATCACACAATTAGTATGTGATATATTCACCTATATGGTCCTCAAATCATTCTAACATCATATCGTCCAAAATATTCATTTGAACTTAATATGAAAGTCATGTGCATCAGCGATCATCTCCATGGATATAGTCATGTCCTCCAAGATATCCTCTGATCCGGATCTTGGGGGGAGCACTGATCCGGATCTTGGGGGGGACCCCCAAGATCTAAAAGATTGAAATGAATCTTGGGAGAAAGGCCCCCACGATCTGAAAAATTGAAATGCCAAAAGAAAAAGAGGAGAATGTCCAATAAACAACACCACAAAGAAACTTTTTATTAAAACCGATAATAACTATAAAGGCTACATTGTGGCAGACAATATGTCCTTTTACAAAATGTTACCTGTTACTTATAGTATTTTTCAGTTACAATAGCAATGGGTCAATTCCATCGGTGAATGAATACCACGGGTGGATGTCACGTACAATGCCATGGGTGGATGCCACATACAATACCATGGGTAAATTCCATGGGTGGATGAATAATATGGGTGGATGAGTGCCATGGGTTGATGCCATTTTCCATTCGGATCATTACCGATCCTGATCTTGGGAGGGGACATTTGCAAAAGGAATGCCTTACTGGAGCCTATTGGAAACTAAGACCACTCCGATATGGTCCTTACACCATTACTAAGGTTGTGGGAGACAATGCATTTGAGCTCAACATTCCCCTATTCCTTGGCTTGCACCCAGTGTTCAATGTGTATCACCTTTGGCCATACTTTCCACCATTGCTTCACACATCCGACATTGCAGAACAACTCACACACACAAAATTAAATCCAAATTGCATGGAACAAGCTCCAACTAATTGGATCATGGACACACAAATTAGGAACACTCACCAATAGAGTATCCAACTATATCGAGTTGTCAAAGTAGGCCAACTCCTTCACTAAGACCAGGGACCAAGTTCAGCAAAAGTTTCCTCATCTCATGGAGGAACTCAACACAGTGGGGACCATTGCTTCCTAATGGGCGAGGAATGATCCAGGTGGATCTTAGTGGCCACCTTCCAAGTAGACCTGGACCCCCACCATTATTTCTCTCAACATTTTTAGTTTCCTTAATTATAGCGCAACTTACTATTTTTAGCAGTTTTTTGGGTTGTGATCTTCCGGAGCCGTTTTGAGGCCTTAAACGACATTTTTTGGGAAATCAAAGGGAAATATGGGGCCATGGACCACTGGTTCCCTTCCCAAAGTGGTAGTGCTGGGATAGATTTTTATAACGAGCTATTGTACGCGTCAAACGATGATCGTATGCCAAAGTCATGACCCCGGGAAGTTGATGTACCAATTTACCCACACGGGGCCCATAGTTTGGCATTTCATCTTCTAGAGTTAGGTTTTGGAATGTTAAGGGTTTTCCATTGTTTTTCAACAATAAATAGGCCTTTGAGCCTCATTGTAACACAGTTCAGAGGCATGTAGCCACCACATCTCTTCTTAGAGATAAGCTACCATCGCCCTAGCTGGTTTATTTCCAACTCTGTTTGTAAGCATATTTTAGTATTTTCCATTAATGAAATGAAGTATTATTTCCATTGCATCTTTGTGTATATGGTTATCTCTATATTTTGTTGCGTTCCTATTTAATTCTGGATCAGTGGCCCCCAAGGTCTAAAAAATTGAAATGGATCTTGGGGGGAGA
Organism: Pinus taeda; assembly: GCA_000404065.3. Taxonomy (NCBI): domain Eukaryota; kingdom Viridiplantae; phylum Streptophyta; class Pinopsida; order Pinales; family Pinaceae; genus Pinus; species Pinus taeda. The sequence continues at coordinate 68,229 of APFE030250392.1, read as the reverse complement.
GACACCCAAGATCTGGAAACTTGAATTTCCAGAAGAAAAAGAGGAGAATTCCCAATAAACAAAACCACAAAGAAACATTTTATTAAAACCAATAATAACTGTAAAGGCTACATTGTGGCAGACAATCTGATCTTTTACAAAATGTGACTTGTTACTTATAGTATTTTTCCAGTTACAATACCACGGGTCAATTCCATGGGTGAATGAATACCATGGGTGGATGAATACCATGGGTGGATGTCACAATACCATGGGTCAATTCCATGGGTGAATGAATACCATGCGTGGATGTCACAATACCATGAGAAATTACCATGGGTGGATGTCACTTACAATAGCATGGCTGGACGCCACTTACAATACCATGGGTAAATTCCATGGGTCGATAAATAATATGGGTGGATGAGTACCATAGGTTGATGCCATTTTCCATTCGGATCAAATGATGAAGAAGTGTGGGAACTTATGCGAAAGTTACAAAAAAATTCTAGTACATCTGATACATTTAGTTGGAAAAATTATTCGTTATGGTACAAATATTGTTTATACCTCTGTAAGAATTCCCAACTCAAACAAAAGATTCTTATGGTATTGCACACTTCTCCCTTAGGAGGGCACTCGGGATTTTTAAAAACATACCACAGGGTTAAGAAGGAATTTCTTTGGGATGGCCTTAAATCGGATATTCAAAAGTCTGTGGTGGAATGTTTGGTTTGCCAACAAAACAAAGTTGAAACAATTAAGACCCTAGGTCTATTACAAACTTTATCTATTCCAAGCCAAAGTTGGGAGGAGGTTTCAATGGATTTTATCACAGGTTTACCCAAGTCTAAAGGAAAGAGTGTCATCACGGTGGTAGTTGACAAACTAACCAAGTATTCACACTTTTGTGCATTATCACATCCATTTAAAGCCAATACAGTTTCTACTACATTTATGGAAACAATTCAAAAGCTACATGGAAACCCAAAGATTATTGTAAGTGACAGAGATTCCATTTTCACTTGAAAT
>APFE030250392.1:4499-45524 GCA_000404065.3 Pinus taeda | reverse complement strand
GAAACGTGTCAACAAATGTCTTTTTCATGTGATTTACGATGAAGCTCTTCTTATAAATTGTGTAATCCCTCAAGGTAGTCATCCCATCTTCCTCCCAAAAACTGAGAAAAATATTTCGTCATTCAGGTAGGGTGTTTCGTTGGCCATGGGGTTGATTGGTTCCACCCGAGACTCAGAAGACTTGACTTGCATGCATGGGTTACATTTTCCCCAAAATAGAAAAAAACAACATGCGAAAAACATCCCTTGATTTAAGGGAGCTATTTCTAGCAGTTGGAGGTTAAATGCAAAGATCGTTTTAGAATATTTCCTTCAAGTGTCGCTCTTTACTAGATTTGTGGCATGTGCATCATGAGCATGAAACTTATTTATTCGAAACTTCAGAGCTCACTTCTCCACATCAATATTGGAGCCCTAATGTCCCAGAACATATCGATGAGTCTTTGACACATCCAACTCTGCTATTTCAGGGTAAGTCCTCTTAACTTGTCTTTTGCAACATTTCTATTTTTCTTTGTGTTTTGGCTTCTGTGAGTGTTGTTTTCTTGATTTCTACAAATGCTTGTTGTATTTAACATGCATACTAGCTTGTACTAACACTGCTTCAGCTTTCATCTGCATATCGCTATTGTCGCATGCATGAAATTGTTTTGCATGAATGGTTTCCGCTTCGGTGACTCACTTCCTCCACATGCATGTTGTTTCATTTTCTAAATCTTTCATTCACTTTTTTTATGCATGATCATCCACTCCCACTTACACTCATTATCACCATGCATTCACATTCAAATTTGCTTTCAGGTTCCTCTCCACGGATCTCGAAGGCCTTGGCTAGGACTCTGCCTCATGAAGACAACATTGCACAATCCTGAGAGGGAAGCATGGAAAATTTTAGGGCTATTATTTGCAAGTGGGCTAATTTTCCATGATATTTCCAAAAAAAAATATTCATCAATTTCTATTTTTCATAAATATGTTTCGCCCAAATTTTACAATATAAAATTATTTTACCTAAAAAATGACCAACATTATATAGAGAGTATATATTAAATCCTTATACATTTGAATAATTTTACAAATATACCAATAAACATTTTATAGTTTGCATATTGGGGACTAGCAAGATTTTTCTAATGTTTTTAAACTTCCAAATAACATTTTGTCCTTAAAATTTTCCTTGGAGGGAGGGCTTTGTCATCCTCTCATAATATGTACATTTTTACCAAGAGACTCTCCTCCAGTATTGCATTGGACAATTTTAAGGGGCAATTACTATTGGCCCCGAAAATTGTGCAATGCAGGCAATAGGCATGTAACCATTGCCAGCTGAAATTGTGCATTGTGCAATTCCAGTAGCCAGTAGGCCAGCCTGGATTGTGCAATCTGCAATTATAGTAGTCAGCCAAGCCAGCCTCCTAGAGAGCCTAGAATTTCTTTTGTGTAGTTTCAGTAGCAATTCTCCTAGCATTCCAGGAAAAATTGCAGAATCCTTGCCAGTTAATACCCAGGTATGTTGCATGTTGTTCCTCAAGTTCACTTTGGTTTTAGCTGACAAATTTCTCGCCATGCTTGCTGCTTTGCCTCTAGATCTAGGAAGTCTGTGTTTCCCTCTATCAGTGGCCTTCAAGAGACCAGGGATCATAGGACACTAATGGAAGTGCAACTGGAGCAGAAGTTTATCAAGTGTCTACAAGTCTCCTAATCTATGAAGACACCAAGCTGATTATAGACAAGGACATCAAGCTAAAATGGCAAGAGGTCAATGATGCATTTGTACTTACATTTGGGGAAGACCTTGAAGACCATCAACTCCATGTGAACATCCACAAGTTCAGCCTATACTGGATTGCATGCAAGCAACCCGTGCTCCCATGCGCTGACATGATACATTGGATCATCTCACACACTGATCCTAAGATAATGAAATTGAGCAATGTCAGTGGTATGAATATTTCTACCTTCAATGAACATCATTATGAACAAATGTATGATATGTTGAAGCTCATGATCATCATGGAGACTCATTTAAACCTACCCAACAACAATGCCAACTCCAGAGATATCTTGAAAAACAAGGTGAAGGGGCCAGCTAAATTCAAGATGACACCCAACTAGGTCAACAAGACGAAGATACTGCGAAAGGTGTTTCAATACCTGGTCATCTTTGCATGTTGCCTATATGGCGAAGAAAGCATGCAAACCTTCCCATAGAGTTTGATGATCACAATGGACAAACTAGATAGAGAAGGAAAATAATGCAATCAATCTGACATGTTTTCTCATCAGCTAAAGGAATAGGTAACAAGGGCTCAACAGCCACGCCAACGTAGGCAAGCAGAAATCTACATGTCTGCCTACATCTTGGATGCAATATGTTCCCGTCAGGAGTTCACGAGCTTGAAGTGGGCATGGACATCGATGGAGATGTATGTGAACAATTATTCTAATATGTTGTTTGAATATAGCTTCAGAGGAGTTATCACACAAGTATTCGACCATTTTGTCACCCCAATTTACAAGATGATATTCGAACAGGATCCACCTTGCATGTTGAAGGAAACAATGGAGGAAATGATTGACATAGATGATTGGTATGCCTCACCATATGGCACCTTCATATTGATGTACAATGCAAATAAGCCTCCGCATGTTCCACCGAAGTTTTCCTTGGACAATCTTGTCATGCCCGAAGTATCATATCACATCTCAGCAGGATTGTTAGCTAGGCTACAATGGAAGAAGAAGGCACCTTGGCCCAATCTTCCATTGGAGATCAGGTTATATGATATACGTAGTTTCAAGCATGTATATGTAGAAGTAGAGGAGATGAATAAATATCCATTTGATTCCCAAAGTTACAATATGTATGCCCCACATTGTTTTGTGAAAGAACACTGCACGAGAGTACAATTTAACTATATCCATGGGGCATGTCATTGGGTGGAGGAAGGCCCATGGAGATATTTTTACATCTTCTCTAGACTCAGTGAACCAGTCAGACTTGTTGTTGAATGGGTAGCAAAGAAGCATGGAGCAGCATCTCAGAGAGCTCCAAAAGCAACAACAATAGAGTTAAACATACAGTGCACAACAAGGGCAAGAGGAAGATTTTCGACATCATGGAGGAAGAGAAAATATACAAGTTTTGACCAGACCCACTTGTGAAGAAAGAATCTTTGGAAATTGAGGCAAAGAGGTGACAATGGAATAAGATAAACACATAATGGTAGAGAGAGAAACTGAGAATGGAGGAAACAAAGGAGTTGCATGAGTTGAAGGAGCAACTCCAGAAGGAACAAGAGTTGCGCAAATAGGAGAAGGAAGGCAACATGAATAGGTACAAGATGGGGTGCAACATGTACAAATAGTTGAAAGTGCGCATGTATAAGTAGTAGACTCATGAGAACAACTTCCATCAGGCAAACATGGTCAACAGTCGCAGGAGCATGACTTTGCTCAGGAGATAGAGCAAGCACTTGAACAGATGGATACAAATATGGAGCAACAGGAGTTAGAGCAAGACATCGACCTCATCCCTCACCACTAAGAGGTCAACCCACCAGGTTCACTACATCCAGAAGAGGAGAAAGGCCTAAGTGACCAAGGAGACCCTAAGATCCTTGGAGATCAGTCAGAAGGAGAGATGCATAACACCACATTCGACGAGTCCCAATATAGAGTTGTGAAATCTCGTAGAGTGTCAACTTCGGATGATCACACATCTCCTATGTAGTTTGAGGAATGTTTGATCATGTCTGACATGCACAAACATTCAACAACATTGGACGATGCTATCAAAGCATATGCCAAAGCCACTAGCTCAAGTGCTCATTTTCTCATAGCTAAGAATGAGCAAATCGCTAAGGAGCTGTAGACGACCAACAAAGGAGGAGAATTGGTTACAACATCTGCCCAAGAAGAATTGAAGAGGGCAATAATGGATGACGTATCGTCCCTTAACACAGTCATGCGAGAGCTGTATTCCAAGTTTGGTACCATGAATAAGGCAATTTTCGTCTGAATGGTTCAAAGCAAAAATGTGCTAGAAGGGCACGTATCTTGTCGAATGTGCATGTTGATGTTGATTACATGAAAACATGGAAAATGAGATACAAGGGAGCCCCATTAAAATTTCCTATGATGATGAAGCCGAGAGCGGTCGAGCTAGAGGCATGCATCTGGAGTTACATCTAGAACTATTAATATCTCTCGCAGCTCATCACTAGTCAACAAGCTTCCCATGCACAAGTATTCAAGTGTATGAATGTTGTCGTGCATGCACATATGATCCCATATATTGGGACACTCACTCAGGAAAAGACAAAGCCACAGGTGTAAATGGCGCTTGACTCATATTTTCAAGAGTTGATGCACATAGGCACCATCCCAGACTTCATGGTTAGTGCAGACACCATGCACAAGCATGTTGTTGGTCTAACCGCACTCAAGAAAATGATGTGCATGCTATCAGATGAGTTGGACATAAGAGTCTGGGAAGTGTACCCAAATGTTATGGAGGCATGAGTTCGATTCTAGAAATATGCCACCTTAGAGTACATGGACACCATTGTGGACTGTCGAGCTTGGCATCAGTTCACTACTTTCAACCGCTATGAAGATGTAGAAGAGTTGGTATTCCAACAATTGTCTACGTCGTAGTGATATCTTGCATGGATTGCTCAAGCTCATTTTGTCTCACATGAGTACATGTCCATATTGTATTCAATGTCTTGTCAAGGGTGAGTTCAAGTGTTAATAGTTGGACGTAACATTCATAGAGTAGATGAAGAGTCATGAGGGTAGCCAAATTGTCACAAAGGGGAATGTCAAGGGCCACCCCACCCTTTGCTATATATATTCCCTCATAACTCATTGTAGAGGCTTTTGGTCAACCAAGTTTTTGATAGGACTATCTTAGAGAGAGCTTGGACAATATTGTAACGAGCCTTGGCTTCTCCACTGGATAGAGATAGAATATCTCTTTGGAGGAGCAGGCGACAGTAACACTAATGTTCCACTGATGGAACTAGTGGTTGGAGAGGGATGTATTTTATGACTATAACTTGCACTTCTTAATATAACACAGCCAACACTTTTCATGCATATGTCGTATTTTATTTCAACTATATTGTTTAATCTAGATGATATATGTATGTTTTTTCTTATGCATGCATGTGTAGCTATTTTTTGTATATGTACGTATGAATCTTTGTGAAATGTATTGTTGGTTTAACCATCACTTTCATTGCTAGCTTACTTTCCTTCCATTTTATGATTCATCTTTGCTCATGTGTTTCCTTCTTAACTGCGTTCATTCATAGGTTTCGAAGGGGCTCACTCACCTAACCCTCTATTTTTTAGAACTGTTGATTCCCCTACCTTGACTTACTGCATATGTCACAATCTTTGCTACCAACAGGGACAACTTACTTGCCTCTGTCCGAAACCGTGGTTAAGGCAATATCATACGACCCACTGCTGGAACTCTTACACCAAATAGTTTGAGGATTAATTGGGACTTCTTACATTGGAGATCCCCTGACATATTGGCGGGTCTAGCACCATCAACAGTAACATAGTTATAGATTTATTGTTACGAATTGTTTTTCCTTATCATAAATTCCTATTGTAAGTATAGATTTCGCGTTAAAATTAGCAACTAGGGCCAAACCTCATGTGGCTCATCTTATTCATGGTTGATAATATGTTCATTATATTCCTCTCATCGAGAGGTGTAGGATTTGATCTAAAGATCATCTGATTCCGATAAGTATTCTTGGAGATATGAATTTATTTTGATTATGGAATTATTATTAAGCCGACGTCCAGCTCATGTAGGCTTAGAGGCCCAATAGTTGCATCTATTCAAACATCAATGTGTATAAATATAGGAAGAATTTTCCTCATTTTCACTCACACATCTCATCACATATTTCTCTCTCTACTATGCAAAAAAGATTCTCTTCTCTATTGTGCAAAAAAGGGTCTCTCGCTCACACATGTGAAGCTGGAAGCTGCTGAAACTGAAGCTGTAACTGCAGAAGTAAAGTTTTACCTACATTGAGCAAAATTTCTCCTTGTATAAACTATGCTATAGGTTCATCTGAACCTCCTCTCAAAGCCGCAACATTTGGTGGTGGAATAAAGTCAATCCAACAGACAGTTTGTAAGTTATCAACTACCCTAGTTTGAAGGAAGCTGCTGAAACTGAAGTTGCAACTGTCGAAGTAAAGTTTGAATTGCATGGACCAAAATATCTCCTCATATCAACTAGACTATAGGTTCACCTAAACCTCGTCTGAAAGCTACAACTTTTTGTGGTGGAATAAAGTCAATCCGATGGACGGTTTGCAAGATATCGACTGCCCTAGTTTGAAGGAAGCTACTGAAACTGAAGCTACAACTGAAGACGTAAAGTTTGACCTACATGGACCAAAGGATATCCTCATCTGAACTATGTTGTAGGTTCATCTAAACTGCCTCTGAAAGCTGTAACATTTTTTGGTGGAATCAAGTAAATCTGACGGACGGTTTGCAAAATATCGATTGTCCTAGTTTGAAGGAAGCTGCTGAAACTAAAGCTACAACTGCAGAAGTGAAGTTTTGCCTGCGTGGACTAGAAGATCTCCTAATATGAAATATGTTGTAGGTTGATCTGAATCTTCTCTGAAATTTGCAACTTTTGGTGGTGGAATCAAGTCAATCTGACGAACGGTTTGTAAGATATTGTCTACCCTAGTTTGATGATGAAGTTGCTAATGCTGATGCTGCTGATCTAGGGTTTCCTACTGCTGATATAAATCACATTTATTTTACTATTTCTCTCCTCTGAATTATTGAAGATGAAAGAATATTTGATCTAAGGGTCTCCCCACACATTGTGGGGTTTTCCCCTAGCTAGCCGCCACATCTTGTGTCTCTTGTCTTGGCTTGTTTTCTGTTAATCGTTTAATGTTCTATCTGATCTTTACTTTATGTACATGTGATTGCTAATTTCTAGAATATAATAAGAAAAAGAAGTAAATTGTTATAAGAATAGAACATACCATAACTTAACATGGTATCAGAGTTGAGGTGAAGACAAAGCCTGAGCAAGAGCAAGAGCAATCATCAAAGAGAAGACTCGCAAGGCTATCCTAAAAGAATTATGGGGTCCTGAACACTCTTTCTTGCTGAAGAAAAGATCCGTGAGAAAGATGACTATCACGAATGGAAGATGTGTATCAATCTAACCCTAGAAGATTAAGGATTGTTGGATCATGTAAGAGGCAATATTGTTGAGCCTCCATCAAATGCATTCACTGCTGCCTTGAAAAAATGGAAAAATGGAGAAGTTAAAATAAAGAAGATCATCCGGGACTCTATCGGCATGCACTTGGTGGCCTACATCTCTGAACTAGACACCTCCAAGGAAATCTACGATAGACTGGTGAGTATATTTAAAGTTAACGATGAAAATCAAGTTTTGTTTCTTAGAAATAAACTAAGGGAAATCAATAAGGGTAAATATGAGAGCATGCAAGCATATTTCTTAAGAATCACTGAGATCAGGAATGATCTCATATCTATTAGGGAGACTATTATTGACAGAGAAATGCCACTCACAACTCTTGGAGGATTACCATCTAAATGGTATGTGTTCAGGACTACTCTTTTGAATAATAATATAATTCCTGGTTTCGAGGAATTAATGGCTAGATGCATTCAAGAAGAAATAAGAGTAGAAGAGCAAGAAATGCCTATGCCTAAAGGTCCTCCTGTTGCCTTTTTTTCTCATGCTAAGAAAAGAAATAACTTCAGGACTGAATCAAAAGGAAAGGCTAGACGTAAGTGTGGAAGAAAAGGATGATGTTACATCTATGATAAAGGAAGTCACTATGCAAGGGAATTCCCTGATAGAAAGGACTCTCACAAGGACAATGATCAAAATCCCTTTGATGGCAATCGAAGGAATGAAAAATTCAATAGAAAAGGTATGAGGAGAGTTGGGAATCAAGGAAGAGGACAACCTTTCAAGAAGGCTAGAAATTCCAGGATATATTAAATGCACTTGACCTCTGAAAGAACCTAGTGTCCATACAAGGTAACCTTCAACAATGGCAAGGTACATGTATTGAAAAATAATTTTAAAGATACCCTTACTCTTGGGTTTCATGTTTATTCATTATATCAGGTTGATTGAAGTCCACTAGGTGTCATGTCTTATGAAACATCTCTTCAATTTGAAGTTTAGCATTCAGGGTCTTCCCCCCTTCATTATAAAGCTATACTCTGTGTAGGACAAATGGTGACAGGGATGCCTAAATTCCGAGTAGAGAAATAAGGTGTATGTCCAGGATGTGCCAAAGGAAAGCTCAAAAGAGGACCTTTCCCCTCAAGCCAAAGCAAGACCTCCAATATATTACAGTTGGTTCACTCAGGCATATTTGAGGCTGGCATTGAGAGGGAGACTACTACACAACATACTCCTAAGCAGAATGGTGTAGAAGAAAGGAAGAACTGTACGATTTTGGAAGCTGTCTCTGTGGGTAGATGATGTAACAATACCTAATGTGGAGGAACACATGGATCCTATTTATCCACCCAAGCCTTCCTCTTCTAGGAAGAGGCCTTCATGGCTTAGGGGGATACTTAATGTTGTTGAAGGACATGTTGCACCCCGAGGAACCTTCTGTGAAAGTAAGAAACCTAACAGGTATCAAGGATACCTAACCATCATGAGCATGATCATAGAAAAGGAGCCTTGATCATTCACAAATGTCATCAAGCATGAAATATGGAATGATGCTATGACCATTATGGATAATGATGTCTAGGAAGTAGTTCCCAGACCGCAGGATAAGACAATTGTTACTTCAAAATGGCTTGATAAGATAAAGTTGCAGCAGCTGGGAGTACGAAATAGTATAAGGTTCATTTTGTTGCTTATGGTTTCTCCCAGAAGGAAGGTATAGACTATGATGTGATATTTGCACATGTTGCCAAATATATGACCATCCACTTATTCATAGCCCTTATGGCTTCACAAGGATGGAACCTACATCAGATGGATGTCAAGACCACATTCTTACATGGTTCAATAAAAGAAAAGGTATAGTGGAGCAACCCAAAGGATTTGAGATTTATGATTGAAAATCTCATGTATGTAGGTTGAAGAAGGCTCTCTATGAGTTGAAGCAAGCACCCTGAGCATGGTCGAGAGGATCAATAGCTGCCTGATGAAGCTAGTATTCACTAGGAGTGAAGTTGGTCCTAACCTTTACTTTAAGGTTGAGTATGACAAGCCTCTCATACTGGTGTTGTATGTGGATAACGTCTTTCTAATAGGTGTATACCCTCTCATTCACAAATGCAAGAGCGAGTTGGCTTCTAAATTTGAAATGAGGAACCAAGGACTTGAAGTGTGGCAAAAGCCAAGGGAAATTTTCCTATCTCAACGAAAATATGTGGTGAAGATCCTGGAAAAGATTTGGTATGGCGGACTGCAAGCCTGTGACTACCTCGAGGATCCTAACTTTTAGTGGTTATATGGTAGTGATTTGGACTATATTTAGGAAATGCCTCTGAGTTTCAAAAACTCATTAGCGTTGATGTTCTTGGTGAACCTTTGTCTGAACATATGTTTTTCAGTTAGCATTATGAGCTCATATTTGGTTGTGCCTCACTAGATTGGTGCCAAGAATCTTCTGAGATGTCTTGAGGAAAAAATATCTCATGGATTGAGATACACCACCGAAAATATGAAACTAAATGATTATTCAAATATTGATTAGGCAGGTAGTGTGGAGAATCACTGGAGCACTTTTAGTGTTGTTTCTCTTTGGATTCAGCTTCAATATAATGGATGAGTAGGAAGTAGAAGTCGGTTTCCATAAGCACTGCTGAGATCGGATACATATCTATGAGTATGATCGCGTATGAAGCTGCCTGGTTGGGGAAGCTCTTCAGTGAGCTGTTTTATCACATACCATTGTGATTCTCTATAACAACTAGAGGTGGGATTTGATTATCGAGGAATCCCATATTCGTCGATTGCTCCAACAGATAGATGTCATCTAGGATATGGAAAGTTGATGAGCAAGGAGGCTCCATCACATTAAGATGATGTACAGGTCGATACACCTTGTCAAACCCCCGAGGAAAGATCTAATATATGTTTTTCTCCAACGACTTAGAGTCATCAAGGAACCCTTGTACAAGGGCCCTGCATGTTGTATACATTGAGCTCTGAGAGCTCTGAGGGCTTGCGGTTCTTAGTGGGGCAACATATGACCACAGGGTGACTCACCCTCCCATAGTAGTGCACACTAGAACATGATGATTCACTTTCTTGTGGGACAAAAGGATTCGCTCTCTTCTGGAACAAGATTGATGTGTTCTCCTATGAGGCCTGGATTGATGTGTTCTCCATGGTGATTGTAGCAAGATGGATGTGTTCTCCTGTGAGGCTTGGATTGATGTGTTCTCCATGGAAATTGTAGTAGGATTCATGTGTTCTCCTATGACGACAGGATTGTTTTGGTTCTCCTATTGGTGCATCCTTCCCATGTAGTCTGGGACTCATGGGAAGTACCTCTCATCTGATCAATTAGTAGGGAAATGAAGTTAGGGACCATAGTAGTACCGATGGACACATCGCTATATCTATCATAATCCCTACGCTAGCATGACCTCCATTGATCTGGGATCAATGATACTAGTCTACGACCAATGGTAGGAGTGGTACATTCTATGACACTGACTTCATGTCGGTTGTTATTGGTATGAGACTAGTGGTACACACTCTGAGACTGACTTTGAGCTAGTGGAGGATGTTACTGGTTTGGGACCAGTGGTAGGAGTTGTACTCACTATGACACTGACTATGGGTTTGCTGAGACTGGTCTGGGATCAATGGTACATACTCTAAGACTGGCTTTGATTCAGTATGATACATCCTCGATCATTTCCTCTTCTTCATAATTCAGACAAAAGTGGAGTAGAATAGAACAAAGAAGAGCAGAGCATAATAGAGCATAATAGAGTAGAGCAATACAGATTAGTACAAGATAGAACAAGACAAAGAAAAATAGGTAGAATATAGCAAAGTAGGGCAAGGGTCAGGCTGTACAGGGCAATGCATTTGAAGGATGAATAGTAGCGACTAACAGACAGATTGCAGATGAAGTTCTCCCTAGTTGAGAGGGAGTGTTAAAAGTGGAAAATAGGGCCAAACTTCATGTGGGTCATCTTATTCATGGCTGATAATATGTTCATTACATTCCTCTCATCAAGAGCTATAGGATTGATCTGAAGATCATCCGATTCCAATAAGTATTCATGGAGATATGAATTTATTTTGATTATGGAATTATTATAAAGCTGGCCTACAACTCATGTAGACTTAGAAGCCCAATAGTTGCATCTATTCAAACATAAACATTGTGTATAAATAGAGGAGAAGTTTTCCTCATTTTCACTCACTCATCTCATCACATCTCTCTCTCTCTCTACTGCACAGAAAAGAGTGTCTTCTCTACTGCGCAGAGAAGGGTCTCTCCCTCACACATGTGAAGCTGTAAGCTGCTGAAACTGAAGCTGCAACTGCAAAAGTCAAGTTTGACCTATGTGGAATCGAATATATGCTCATCTAAACTACACTATAGGGTCATCTAAACCTCCTCTGAAAGATGCAACTTTTGGTGGTGGAATCAAGTCAATCTGATAGATGGTTTACAAGATATCGACTTCCCTAGTTTGAAGGAAGTTGTTGAAACTGAATTTGCAACAGTAGAAGTAATGTTTGACCTACGTGGAACAAAATATCTCGTCATCTAAACTATGCTATAGGCTCATCTGAACCTTGTCTAAAAGCCGCAACTTTTGGTGGTGCAATCAAGTCAATCTGACAGACGGTTTGCAAGATATCGACTGCCCTAGTTTGAAGGAAGTTGCTAACACTAAAGCTGCAACTGCAAGAGTGAAGTATGACCTACGTGGACCAGAATATCTCCTCATTCGAATTTTGTTGTAGGTTCATCTAAACCTCCTCTGAAATCCGTAACTTTTGGTGGTGGAATCAAGTCAATCTGACGGACGGTTTGCAAGATATCGATTTCCCTAGTTTGAAAGAAGTTGCTGAAACTGAAGCTACAACTATAGAAGTGAAGTTTGACCTATGTGGACCAGAATATCTCCTCATCTGAACTACATTGTAGGTCCATCTGAACCTTGTCTTAAAGCTGCAAATTTTGTTGGTGGAATAAAGTCAATCCAACAGACGGTTTGCAAGATATCGTCTGCCCTAGTTTGATGATGAAACTGCTAATGCTAATGCTGCTGATATAGGGTTTGCTACTGCAAACATAAATCATATTTATTATACTATTTCCCTCTGCTGAATTATTAAAGATAAAAGAATATTTGATCAAAGGTTTTCCCCACACATTGTGGGGTTTGTCCCTGGCTAGCCACCACATCTTGTGTCTCTTATCTTGGCTTGTTTTCTGTCGATCGTTTAATGTTCTCTCTACAGTTTACTTTATGTACATGTGATTGCTAATTTGTGGAATGTAATAAGAAAAAGAAGTAAACTGTTATAAGCATAGAACATACTGTAAATTAACATTTGCTCACCTTCGTGGCCTAGAAATGGACGCAATAAGAATTTTTCTTGTGAAGGACCTTTCATAAAAAGTAGCATAATTATGGAAATCTTCTTATGAGGTATTTTTCCATACTAGAAATGTGTAATGTAATTATATAATTACTCAACCCTTCATGCTATAGAAATGGACTCAATAAAGACGAGACAAAAAGCATATTTGGATAGAATGACATAAAGACAAAGGATGAAAGCCCTAATTTTTACACAACAATTTAAGGAATCAATGAAAAATTAGTTGAATTCATCTTCCATAGTGAACATAGTGTCACATTACTATAGAAGAGGGTCGTTTGAGACATTTTTTTCAAGATGAAAATGATTTTTAATCATAAACACTCTTAAAATAATGTCTTAAACTACTCTCTTTACATCGAAGGTGTTTTATTAAAGGAGATTACTTTGTTGCCTATAGAATATGATGTTTGGTTTATATTTAATCAAATACATGGGGTAATAGAGACATCCTTATGTTTGTGTTTCCCTCAATCATACCCTTGAAAATGGGGATGAGATTCATCCACTCATTATTTTCTGTGAAAAATTAATGGATGGTTTTTATATTTTGATGCCATTTTCATGACCTAGAAATCATCATTGTGGATGACCCAGGAGTCGTGGTCGTGGAAAATACAAAGGGATTTTTGATTCAAAAGAAAAGGGAGAGATACATGAGTTCCAGGTAGTGGTTCTCGGATGGACTTTAGGGAAATCTAGATTTATGGGAGTTGTAGGATTTAGATGACAACATGAGGAGGTTAATGGTCTCCACCTCCAAGGCTTCTGAAAACCAATGTGTTTTCTTTGTTGAGATGACCAGAGAACCTCGACTATAGTCAATTCTTCTTCTGCTTAAAAGATAGACATTTTAATAGAACATATGAACTAGTTCGATCAGTTCCTCTAAGAGGATTTTCAAAATCCTTAGGATTTCTTGATTCATGAGTTCACATATCTAGGGTTTGGTATTCATCTCCTTATTTGGAATTTTCTGGGTGATTAATTGAACCCATTTTCCATCTCTCGCAATTTTAAGTGGATTCATGGAATTATGGTTTTATGAACATCTACAGGTTGGTATATATAATTGCCGGAATTTATTTTAGTGTGGCTGCAATAGAGAGGTGTGGATATATCCAGATTCATTTGTGTTTCAATTGTTTGATTTAAGTATGATTTTGTTTTAGTTATTTATTGATTTTTGTAATTTAAGAAAGCAATTGTGGGTTGTGATTGGTTGTTAGGAAAAGTAGTTTCCAAGCTTAGAATTGAGCTTAAGAGATTAGAATGTTTGTTGTTGATGGTTCAGGTTATGAATACAAATTTTGTGTGGCAAAGGTTAGTAGGATATGGTGTGAGTATAATGATGTCCTAATTGTGGCCACCAAATTTAACACGAAGAGTTATGCATCTATTCAATTTTTCTATTTCTACATGAGGAATATGTTACCATTCATGGTGCAAGAGACCCGCTAAAAAAGTTCAATCTAGGGAGAATGTATACATGGGTCAGTATATGCCCATCTACTAGAAAAATAATAATTTCAGTTCCCACTAATTATATTCCTGTGTGTAGTTAACTATAGGAATTTTTCTTTTGGTTATAGGCCCTTTACGATTGGCCTTGCCCTCTAAAATAAAATTTTACCCTACAAATCAGGAACTCATATAACATCTTCAAATTACATTAGGAAATGTATAGACTGAAAAGCCAATTTTGTTTTCTGGGTTCTATTCCAGAATAATTTTAGACATCTTGGTCTTCTCGCTCTATAATTTGATTGAAATTTCACACTTATTACACATTTATGTACTAGAAATGGCAGCTTGAGATGCCTGCTTATTCAACTATAAATTGGCTATAAGGTTTAGTCCTAGCTTAGGGTTAAACTTGACAGCCACATGTGAATCTTCAACCTTTATTGTCTTTGTTTATGGTTTCTCTCACCGTGGTCCTCCTAAGCTGCATCAATCTCTAAATTTACATTTACAAAAGGATCCAACAAAGTTGCTTGAATGATGATGCTAGGAAAATAGTGAAATCAAACTACTCTGACTCTGCATGCTCTGAGGTGAGGCATTCCAACGAATTTCGTTTGGTGCGAACATACTATATACAAAATTTTCATGATTATAGATAAATTAGGGTATTGTTGTTTTATCAATAATTTTATGCCATTGAACTTTAGTCTGCTAAGGAAATTTCCGCGAGTAAAATTAGGTTTGATTAGATTTAACTGAATTTCCTAATTCCTATCACACTTCATGACATGCTTTAATAAAATTGGAATTTGCATGGGCTTATTTACTTTCTTAGAAAGTACTCAACCCATTTCACTTGATGCATTGGCTAGTTAAAATTGATCCCACAATTAATATATTAATTGTTAATGTCATATTCAATTCTTGCTAGCTATATACTTTAACATCTAATCCAAACTAAACCTTTTTCTAGAACATGATATGCTGTGTGGAAGTATGAAGCTAAGAGAGGGTTGCAATAATGATGTTATTGGTTTAGTTTTTTCACAATAATGGGTGGATTTTATATTAGTGAAATTCATGGTTGAACCAGACAACATTGCAACACAAAATTTATGGAGTTTGGCTGCAAATGGATGATAAGAAGATAGTTTATCCTCAAAACGTATCCTAAAATTAACTTTCCTCTTCTAGCCTTTGAAGGCCTCATAGCTATATTTCTATACATATTGAAATAACAAGAGAGGATATCCAAAGACAGACATGTCCCCATATGTTGTAGAATCAAAGGAAGAAGACAATATGACCTTTGAGAGGAGATTTAGATTTAGGCTTGAGGTGACAACAATTGAACGTATAGTATATTGTGATGTCAAATACCTATAGCTTAGTCAAAATAATTTTTGGTTATTCTTGATGGTTCAATGCTCAACTTTTACTAGGGTTTATAATTCACTCAGTCTCACTTGAAATTTTAATAGATTGGTCGTCTTAGATTGTTGTTCTAATGAGAAAGGTTTATTTGAGAGAGAGCTTGGCTGAGTTGAATCACGTATATGATATTCAATGAAAGTTTAAAGTTGGGTTGTCTTGTTTTCTAGCACATACAATGAGAAGACATTAATTGGTAGCATATCCATGAGAGTGCGTCTATGTTTTTTTCTATGTGGGGGTATGCATATTAAGGAAATGTTGAATATTTTGCAATAGTTCCTACTCACAATGTTTTTAATTTTGTACAGTGATTAGCTATAGCAATTAGATTCAGTTCTAGAGACAAAAATGAGTCATGGCAATGTTCTAACTAGTCAAAATTTTACCTAACATTCTAGTAGATAGTGTTTAAGCTAGCCCCTCAAATTGTAGGCTGAGTTACAAGCACAAATTTGTTTTTATAGACAATGGCCAAATACATGCTTCTTGCATGGCCTTCTCCCTTAATTGAATGACATGACACATTAAAGTGAAATAAGGTGTTTCTCCTACAAATGTTGTCCAATTCATTACTCTAGATTTTTTTTTTTTAAGGGATCCCCTTCCTATGTATGGTCAGAAATAGTGTCATTAGAACCATGTTTGACTTTACTTCTTTTACAATTTCTACCCTTAGAATTGCCACTAGACAAGTACTTTTTCCTCAGAGTTTCTAGAATTATCCCTGGATATTGTTGCTGCTACGATGTGTTGGAACTTCTCGAGCTGCCAAAAGACTCATTCCGTGAGATATGTTATGATGTTCTCAATGTAACATTGTCATTTAGCATATAAGCATGGATAATCTTGTGGGGATTTTCAAGAGCTTGCAAGACATGGTGCATGGTTGGCCTCTTGTATGGTCGAGGATTGAGACAAGCCTTGAATATTACAACCACAACATAGACTTCCTCTAGCATATCCTCATCTAAAACCAGATAAGAATAAATGATTTAGGTAATATTATCCTTGTCATAAATGTCAATCAGTGGCAAGGAATGGTCTAGCCACAAAGAGTCACCAGCTCACATGTCATTGCATTCAATTTTGGTAATGTTACCTAAAATGATTTGTAGTAGGACTTTTACATAATAGTAAACATCATGTGCCCATGTACTGGGTGGTGAACCTAAGTCTCGTTGGTCCCATGAACTACATTTATGCACCTAAAAAACATTATAAAATTAATAAAACCTTGATTCCTATATCTACAACACAATGAAATTTGTGTATTATATGATTACAAACCCATATTATGGAAATAACAGAGCTTAGATATCTTGAATTCTTCATAAATATGAAATAAAGTTAGCCAAATATTGTTGAACAAGCTGATAAATGATTGGAGATGGATAAAAGATGATGCTAGAGTTTGGTGTTTGGGGTCCAGGCAATTGTGAGCCATAACTAACATTTTTTGAACAATCAAAAAGAGCACATGAAAATTATGAATTTATGATAGAAAAGGCCATGGGATAGATACTTGGAAATGGCCAAGAGACATGCAACCAAGCAAGGTTGAGAATCTCCATGTTGACTACCTACAAAACATAAGCTACTAAGCCATACTTCAAATTATATCCATCATGTGATATAATGATGGAATGGAGTGGGATATCTATATATTTAGAGTTAAGATGGATTTGTTCTAGTGCCATAGCAGTACTATATCCTCCAATGACTCCTCTCTTGAAATTAATTTTTATTTTCTCATTTAAAAATTCACGTGTCCCCACTTTTGAAATGAGATGAGAGAAATGAGTAACAAATTCGTCTTCTATAAAGCTATTACCTTGGTTGGGGGTTTTTCCCTTATTTTCCATTATGTAAATAGTGATAATGCCATGACGAGTTGATATAGGTCACACCATTAAGAAGGTAGCATTATCAAATGAGGGTTTGAAATCTAAAATCTTATCCATTTGAATAATATATAGGATTATGTTTGCCTAGATGGGATATATATGATCATCTTAGAGGCAGCATTGAGAGATCCATATCAATCTTCAAAAGGGGTCATATTCCATTCATATAGTTGAGCATTCTCTCATGGATTAGTTGCTGATATGTTGTGTTTATTTACTTCCTGTAGCTGATTCTGATTTCACTGTATTTTGGCACTTTTGTGGTAATGTATATATCTATATACATCAAGTTCTATTTCCTTGTATGACTTGCATCTTTCATGCTGATACTAAGATCGTTAATGTTATAACTATCATATAATTTATCAATTTGCAATGTAATAGAAAAAATAAAATTTTATAAGAGATCATTATGACTATTATCTAGTTTTGTACTCACTGAGTAAGGATTAAAGTTATTTCTTTGTTCTAAAGTGTTTTAATGGGAATATATTCTTATCATCATATATTATTTTAAACCAAAACCCAAGAAATTCACCTACAACAGTATCATCAACAAACCGATTGAGAAAAGGCTTCACTAGGAAATTTATAACAAACTCGAGAAATACAGTACTTAAATTGGGAGATTTCTAATAGGGACTCTTACATGCCTCTAAATTATTTGGCCATAATGCTAATTGTCCTGATTATCCAAATAATGAATTTAGTTATTGTGAGGCATTAAATTACAAGGGTGAGAATAGCTTCTTATCCCAACCTAACTATGACTTTTGTATGTTAAAAATATTTCTAAAGGTCATCTTCTTGTTGATATTTTCTCTCTTGAACAAGTCAGCTAGAGTTTTGAACATCTCCCTGACTATCTTGTTGTTTAACAAGTTGGTTATCAAGTGATTATTCACACATCCATGATGACCCCCTGAGGTCATATGTCCTTTTCCATGGGATTCCAACTGCATTGCATTAGTTGGTTGTTGAATCTCCTAATCAACAATATCCTAAATTCCATTCTCTTTCAGCAAGAAGGTAACCCTTGCATTTCAGGGTAGGATGTTAGATTTCAACAAAAATGATTTCCACAAATTACTGCTAACTGATCTAGAAAATTGTTTTTCTATAAACCTATTGGCTCTTATACACTGCGACTATTGAATGCAACCTGTGCTTCCCCTTCACCTTGTTGTATGACTCACATGTCACCTGCGACCTCGTACAATCTTTGGTGTTGCACCCTGTGCCCCTATAATCCTGTGTTTGCTATAAAGCGATGTGGTAGTGTTGCTAGTGAATGGGACCATTGGTAAAAATTAGTAAGCCGATTCCTCCAAATTTTTCACTCTAGAATAATCGAGATGGATGAGAAATAATATATTGGTCCAATTCAGACCACAACATGGCCCTTTGTATGAAGATTATAATCGTGTAAAATCATAAAATAAAGTCTGGTGCTGAAAAAACTATGCAAATAAAGACACTATGGTTAATTAGATAGCTGATATAAATAAATAGACTCCTCACATGGTAAAGAAACAAAATTTAAAGGTTGATTGACACATGAGTCTCTGGAAGGAAGATTTATGAACTACAGTAAACTTGTAGAGTGATGCTAGTGCTTGTTTTCAGTCATAACCTTGTTGTTTGACCATAGCATTATTTTGTTATTTTCTTCTGCAAAAAAAGTAGACACACTGCTAATCAAAGTATGGAACCTCATGCCATCTTCGGTTTGGAAGGATGGCCAGTGGGTTGAATGGATAAATTCGAACATAGAAATGGTAGCACATGAGGTAGGGGTTGCCAACTAGCCATCTTTTCCTATTTTTTATTTTTTTTTGTCATACAATAACTGACTATTCATTTTCTATTTTGGATGAAAGCTAACATTAATTGGTTTCATTTATCTAGGATGATGTCCCTTTGGTTAAGTGAAAAAATGTTGACAAAGAAGACACATTCAGGATGGAGAAAACCATCAACACATTGCACAAAGTTTCAAATGTAGAGGAAGGTAATAGAGATCAAGAGCTGAGTGTAGTGATATCCTTTGCAAATTGCCTCAAATATTCGACAGTTAAGATCTCCAGAGAAGGAAAAAGTGAAATGAATAGCAAATCACACCTTGCACAACAGATTGAAGCCTCTAGCTTTCATGGGATTCCTAAGCCAGCAAAGGAAAATAAATTTATGGATGTAAGTACACATTATTTTGTAGATAAGATGGTAAATAACGCTCCTAAAGTTAGGCCTACAGAAAATGGCTAAATACAAGAGAATGCTAGCTCATAGCGAGAGTGGATCTTAGACAAAAAAATTTAAACATATGAAGGCAAACAAATCCACTCTCCCAAAGCCTAGAGATCTGAGATATGCAAATGAAGGTCAAAATAAGGCACAATCTAAAAAATTTAAGTCTTATGCTGTTAACAAGAGAACTATAAGGAATACTACTTCCAGTCATGAATTTTTCATGGGTCCCAACCCTGCCATCAACATTGATGGAAGAATGGCAGGTATAAAAGTTAGAGGAAGTGATGCTTCATCTTTATTTGATTCTGTAGAGGTGTCTCATAAGCCCTCATCTTTCACGCAAAGGAAAACTTTTACTACAGTAAATTTAGACTAGAGATAAAAAAAAAATCATACACATTAAAGAGCTTAAGTCAAAATTCATAAAAAAACATTTTTCGACAGGAGAAGACATCTAAAGATAGAGGTTCCCTGAAGATAGCTCCAGACCACATAAAATGTTAAATTGGAAACTAGGGCCAAACTCCATGTGGGTCAGCTTATTTATGGCAGCTAATATTTTTATCGGATCCCTCTCATCGAGAGGTGTAGGATTGATCCAAAGATCATGCGATTCCGATAAGTATTTATGGAGATATGAATTTATTTTGTTTATGTAATTATTATCAAGCTGAGCAGCGCTTATGTAGGTTCCAGAAGCCCAAACATCATGTCTATTCACTTATACGTTTTTGGTATAAATAGAAGATGATTTGATTTCATTCGAACAGGCATTCTTGAGGTGATCTCCTCCTCTCCAAGTCTTGGGTTTTTGGAGTAGGAGAGAGACACCATGAGAATATACGCTGGCCTATGATGCTCTAGTTCTAAGCATAGCAATGGAGACACCTACAACGTGATGTCATATACGTTGTTCATAACCCTAAGCTAGTATGCCACAAGAAGACATTTTGACACAGCAAATGAAACCGCTGTCAAGGTATAAATTCGCAGTCATGGTAGCCATGTGAAGCACAGTTGGCTACAACATGAAGTGAAGCCGCAGGCATTAGAATCACAATTGTTCTCACAGTCAATAGAAGAAACAGAATCCACGTGAATCTTGGGTACAGGTATACATAGATCATGGAAATGACTACGTATACGCAACAATAATAGAGATATATACACGCTGCAACAGGACATGTTACACGCAGTTCTATGTGAAGGTTATACACTGTACTTATACGTTGTTCATGTGACATGCTGTTCAAGAAGCCCTAAATGCAACCATTGTAATATAGATACATAGTCATAGTTCACTGTAATGGGATAGTAATATATACGCACAACATGGAGAATACGTTGTCATCATGAAGACAACCAATGTGATGCCATCCGTTGTCATATGAGATCACTACACATAGTTCATATATATATATATATGTTATTCAACGTTGTTCATAATATGAAATATACATACGTTGTTCATATGCATAGAGATATCATACGCAGTCATAACCGCTATCAAGGTATGGAGTCGTTGTCAATTCCTGGAGTTACAGGTAAAAAGGGTAACAATACACTGTCTAACATATACACTGTCATACGCAAATTGTCTATACATGATGTATGTGTAACAAACTGATATACGCATCAGTAGTTTGGATACTATACATGATATATGCAGACATAAACACCGTTGTCAAAGGTGACATATATATATATGTGTTGATCTCAATAGTGCAACTGTGATGAATGATGCAACGGGCATCATCGTGACAAATGAGATCAAGATCATGGGTAGCATGATGCAGATCATGGACAACATGATCATGGGTAGCATGATGATGGTCATGGAAAACATGACTTATGAGATATTGTGGATGGGCAACACAATGATACATTGAGCATGGGGAGCAACATCATGGGCAACACAACGATACATGATATATGGGCAGCGTGATTTAGCATGATACAGCATGATGGCGCTACACAATCAGGTGCAGTAAATGGATGAGATGCAAAACGATGATAGGTGAAGGAGTCACCCTGAGAATTAGTTGAAGCAGAATGTCTTCAACTGATCTCATCATGATACGAAATGATCTATGCTAGATCTAGATAAGTCAAAGTGTTGACTTTTGTTGTAAATGTACTCTCTCTCTCTTTCTCTACTGAACTTTGAAGATACAAGAATATTTGATCAAAGGGTTTCCCCACACATTGTGGGGTTTGTCCCTGGCTCATGCCATATCTTGAGTCCTCTTGTCTTGGCTAGTCTTCTGCATTTTATATTTATGTTCTATCTGCAGTTTATCTTAATGCTGATGTGATTGCTAACTGTGAAAATTTAAACAAATTGCTCTAGCACAGAACATACCTAAACTTGACATGGTATCAGAGCTAAGGTGAAGACAATGCCCAAGCAAGAGTGAAAGAGTAATCACTGAGGACAGTTGGGACAAGACTAAAGGATCAATGGGTTTCTCATAATTCACCTAGGATGACGTCGAACCAGAGAATGTTATCAGAATGGCGCAGCGGATGTTTCTGATGGCCCATATAATGATCACTTCATTGGGAAGTTCGGATCTAAGGGTGGAAGGAAAGGAAAATGCCTTGTTGAAATAAGTTCGACCGTTGTACATGGTAGAGACACATCCCTTGATGAAGATAACAATCATTCCTGGGACATCTTCAATGATCAAAGGAATGACTGGTAATGCAGGTCATCAAGGAAATGGTCGACTCTTCCATGAAAGCAAGGAACCCTAGAATCTCTTTTATGTACCTGATCGCAAGAACCTGATGTCCATCTCAGAAATGGAAGTCAAAGGTTACAAGGTGGCACTTATCGATGGAAAGGTACGCGTTTGAAAATAGATCTTTCAAAGATGTTTTTGAGTTCACGGTTGTATCAAGTTGCAGGAAGTCCACTGGGGACCATGTCCATTGACTCAGCACTAGAGGTCTGCAAGTCAGATGATGACTAGGATGCCTGAATTCAAAAAGGAGCATGAATGTACATGTCTGAAATCTACCAAAGGAAATATTACAAGGGGACCATTCCCCTCATGTAGCAGGTACACAGACTTGGAATTACCCAAGGAGTTTGAGAATCATGATCAAGGAATCTCGTGTATACAGGTGGAAGAAATCCCTATATCGGTTCAAGCAAAACACCTCAAGCGTAGTATGAGAGGATTGATAGCTGTCTAATGCAGCTAAGAATCACTAGGAGTGAAACCGATCCAAACCATTACTCGAAGGTTGTGGATGATAAACCTCTCATACCGGCACCTATGTTTGATAGGTGCAGATCCTCTCATTTATAGGAGGGAGAGGGAGTTGGATTTTTAATGTGAGAAGATAAGCTACAAGCTTGTGACTGCCTCGAGGAACCTAAATTTCAGAAGTTATATGGTAATGATGTCAGACCAGATTTGGGAAATGCCTTTGAGTTTCATAAACTCATTCGCGTTGATGTTCTTGGAGAACCTCCGTCCAGAAATCTATGTTGCAGTTAGCATGGTGGGCTCATATTTGGTTTAGCCTCACTATATTGGTGCCAAGAATCTTCTGAGATATCTTCAGGGCACAATCTCTCATACACTGCTGGAAATATGAAACCACATGATTGATCGAATGATGAATGGGTAGGCAGTATCGAGGATCACTCAAGCACTTCTAAGTGTTGTTTCTCTTTGGAATTTGTTTCGATATTCTAGATGAGTAGGAAGAAGAAGTCAATGACTCTGAGCACCACCAAGGCAGAATACATTGCTAATAGTATGGCCTTCTATGAGGCAGTCTGTTTGTTGAAGCTCTTTAGTGCATTGTTTGTACACATGATGAATACCACTGTGATTCTCTGTGACAACCAGAGGTGGGATTCAATTATTGAGGAATCCCATATTTCTCCTACAGATAGACATCAAATACTACCTTACCTGGGATATGGTAAGTCGATGATCAAGGAGGCTCCATCACTTTGAGATGATGTACAAGACATAGCCCCGAGGAAAGATCAAATTTGTGATTTTCCTTAACGACTTGGAGTCATTGAGAGACCTTTGTAAAAGGGTCCTGCATGTTGCATACATTGAGCTCTGGGAGCTCTGGGGCGCTTGCAGTTCTACTGGAGCAACATATGACCACAGGGTGACTCACCCTCCCCTGGTTGGTGCACATTGGAATAAGATGATTCGCTTTCTTGTGGAACGAGATGATTCGCTCTCTTGTGGAACAGGATGATTCGCTCTCCATTGTAGCAGGATTGATGTGTTCTCCTGTGAGGCCTAGATTGATGTGTTCTCCATGGTAGCCTGGATTGATATGTTCTCCATGGCGATTGTAGTAGGAGTTGTACCATACTATGACGCTGACTTCGGGTCAGTTGAGACTTGTTTGGGACCAGTGAGAGTGGTAGATACTATGACGCTGACTTCGGGTCGGTTGAGACTGGTCTGGGACCAGTGGTACACTCTCTAAAACTGCGACACAGGTCTGGGACCAGTGGTAGGAGTGGTACTGACTATGAAGCTGACTTCAGGTCAGCTGAGACTGGTCTGGGTCCAGTGGTACGCACTATGATTGATGCAGGATTGATGTGTTCTCCTGTGTGGACAAGATTGATTAGTTCTCCTGTCGAGGCATCCTACCCATGCAGTCTGGGACTCATGGGAAGTACCTCTCATCTGATCAATGAGTAGGGAAATGAAGTTAGGGACCATACTTGTACCGATGGACGCATCGTTGTATCTACCATACTCCCTACGCTAGGATGACCTCCATTGATCTAGGATCAATGATATTGGTCTGGGACCAGTGGTAGGAGTTGTACCATACTATGACGCTGACTTCGGGTCGGTTGAGACTAGTCTAGGACCAGTGGTATATACTCTGATACTAACTTCGTGCCACTGTAGTACTGCTCTGGGACCAGTGAGAGTGGTACATACTATAACGCTGACTTCGGGTCAGTTGAGACTGGTCTGGGACTAGTGATACACTCTCTGAGACTGCGATATTGGTCTGGGACCAGTAGTAGTAGTGATACCTACTATGATGCTGACTTTAGGTCGGTTGAGACTGGTCTGGGACTAGTGGTATGCACTCTGTGACTGACTTCCGGTCAGTGGAGAATGGTATGAGACATTCTCGATTAATTCTTCTTCTTCATAATTCAGCAGAGTAGAGCAGAGCTAGCAGAGCCAGCAAAGCTAAGCAGAGTAGAGCAAAGCCACCATAGCTGAGCAGAGTAGAGCAGAGCCAGCAAAGCTGAGCAGAGTTGGGCAGAACAATGATGATAGAGATAGTACAGTCGGACTTATGGATCAATTGATGGAGTTCTACCTAGTTGAGAGGGAGCGTTAAATTGGAAACTAGGGACAAACTCCATGTGGGTCGACTTATTTATGGTAGCTGATATATTTATTGGATCCCTCTCATCGAGAGGTGTAGGATTGATCCAAAGATCATGCAATTCTGATAAGTATTTCTGGAGATATGAATTTATTTTGTTTATGTAACTATTATCAAGCCGACCAATGCTTATGTAGGCTCCAGAAGCCCAAACATCATGTCTATTCACTTATACGTTTTTGGTATAAATAGAAGATGATTTGATGTCATTCGAACGAGCATTCTTGAGGTGATCTCCTCCTCTCCATGTCTTGGGTTTTTGGAGTAAGAGAGAGACACCATGAGAATATACACTGGTATATGATGCTCTAGTTCTAAGCATAGCAACCACCTACAACGTGATGTCATATACGTTGTTCATAACCCTAAGCTAATATGTAGCAAGAATACATGTTCACACAACAAATGAAACCGCTGTCAAAGTATAAATTTACAGTCATGTATGAAGATGCAGTCATGGTAGCCATGTGAAGCATAGTTGGCTGCAGCATGAAGTGAAGCCGTAGGCATTAGAATCCCTGTTGTTCTCGCAGTCAAAAGAAGAAACAAAATCCACGTGAATCTTGGGTACAGGTATACACAAATCATGGAAATGACTGTGTATACGCAATAGTAATAGAGATATATAGACACTGCAATAGGACATGTTACACGCAGTTCTAAGTGAAGGTTATACACTGTACTTATACATTGTTCATGTGACATTCTGTTCAAGAAGCCCTAAACGCATTTGCTGTAGTATAGATACCTAGCCGCAGTTCACTGTAATGGATAGTAATATATACAAACAACATGGAGAATACGTTGTCATGATGAAGACAACCAATGTGATGCCATCCGTTGTCATATGAGATCACTACACATACTTCATGTATATATACATGTTGTTCAACGTTTTTCATAATATGAAATATATATACACGGTTCATATGCACAAAGATATCATACGCAGTCATAACTGTTATCAAGGTATGGAGCCGTTGTCAATTCCTGGAGTTACAGGTAAAAACGGTAACAATACGTTGTCTAACATATACACTGTCATATGCAAATTGTCTATACATGATGTATGTGTAACGAACTGATATACGCATCAATAGTTTGGATACTATACATGATATACATAGACATAAACACCGTTGTCAAAGGTGACATATATATGTGTGTTGATCTCAATGGTGCAACTGTGATGAATGATGCAACGAGCATCATCATGATAAATGAGATCAAGATCATGGGTAGCATGATGCAGATCATGGACAACATGATCATGAGCAACATGATGCTGGTCATGGACAACATGATGTATGAGATATTGTGGATGGGAAGCACAATGATACATGGAACATGGGGAGCAGCATCATGGGCAGCACAATGATACATGACATATGGGCAGCATGATTTAGCATGATATAGCATGATTGCGCTACAAAATCAGGTGCAACAAATGGATGAGATGCAGAACGATGATAGGTGAAGGAGTCACCTTGAGAATCAGTTGAAGCAGAATGTCTTCAACTGATCTCATCATGATACGAAATGATCTATGCTAGATCTAGATAAGTCAAAGTGTTGACTTCTGTTGTAAATGTACTCTCTTTCACTTTCTCTGCTGAACTTTGAAGATAAAAGAAGATTTGATCAAAACGTTTCCCCACACATTGTGGGGTTTGTCCCTGGCTCGCGCCATATCTTGAGTCCTCTTGTCTTGGCTTGTCTTCTGCATTTTATATTTATGTTCTATCTGCAGATTATCTTAATGCTGATGTGATTGCTAACTGTGAAAAATTAAATAAATTGCTCTAGCATAGAACATACCTAAACTTGACATAAAACCATGTAGATCTAATTGTAGATTTCATCCTCCTTCCAAGGTATGAAATATCTATTCTCTGCTCAATGAGTTTACTTCTGAAAGATATTTCTCTTAATGTTCAGACAACAAGTGGGTTTGTATTTTTTGACTGGATATAACTTGAGTTTGTAGGCATTACTTATTGGAGAGTACCCTATCATAGAGGAAGCTCTAATTTGAAGTAATTCTCCCCAATCTACTGTAGAATCTAATATTTGCAATAGAGGAGTGGGTAGAGAGGCTTCACCTTGTTGATCGATATCTTACCATGTTCATTCATAAAGGTACTTTTGAAATTGTAAAGAATAAGGTCAATGCATTATAAGTACTATGGGGAGTTCTAGGGTACCAAATGGTTTATAGGTATTGAGGGGAATTTAAAGGATATCTAGTAAAAATAAATGCTTTCTTTATTGGAAATATGTATTGGGAGGGCGGTGTGAAAAGGGACTTTTAGAGGTATTTTTCATTACCTAGTGAAATTAAAGGTATTCTTTAATATTCCAAAATCTAGGATCTATGTCATAATTCATTAGGTGAAGGCCCCATGGGAGTGGATGAAGCTTATGATGTTTAACACATTAAAAGTGTTGTTTCTAAGGATATATTCATAATTCATCACTAACCTATAAGATCTAGGGCTACAATAGTGATCACAACACATATGGATGTGTGTTAGGTTACACTAAAGAGCATAATTGTAGATGATATGTTTCACAAATGCAACAAGAAACTTATAGGCACTCATACATAATTCCTTCCTCGTTAAACATAGAGATGGAAAATTGCATCTATATATTCAAAGTTAATGTGGATCCATGCTAGTGTCATATAAATACTATTATATCCTCCAATTTCTTCCTCTCTTGAAATCCATGTTATTTCCTCCTTTTTTGAATATGCAAGTGTCCCTACTTGTGAAATGGGATGAGGGAAATGTGTAGCAAAATAATATTCTAGAAACCATTTATCTTTGGTTTGGAGTTTACCCATATTTCTCATGATGTAAATAGTTGTAATGTCATGTTGAGTAGATTTTTGGCACACCTTTAAGAAGGTATCATTATCGAATGGGAGCTAGAAATCTAAAATGTCATCCATTGAATTACATATAGGATTATATTTGTCTATATGGGAAGGTTGATATAGTTTGAGCTTGTAGGAATTAATTATTTGAGAATACCCTATTATAGAGGAAGCTTTGGGTTGAATGAAATTTCATGAACTTAATGTACAATCTGAGTTAAATTTTTATTTTTAATATATTTTTTCCTTATACTATTTCTTATGATGAATGGAATATGATATGTAGGAAACTTTTCACTCTATAGAAGATATTTGTGGACTCGTGTATGGTCAAGAAGATTCCTAAACCTCAAATGAAGATAATTTGTTATTGAAAGTTAACAAAGATATTTTGGATATTGGAAAGTCATTTGTATCATGCTTATGCATGGTACAAGCTCTATATCCTCTAGAAAAGCTACAATAAATACTTAGAATAAAAGGATTTGCAACTCATGGTATCATCTTGATTGTTACCAGCCATTTCTATTATGCCCTATGGTCACAAGCATGGGGCTCACAATTTTGAGCTCGAGAATGAGAATGAAAGAAGTTCAAGAACGGTCAATATTTTAAGTTTTGGGATTTAGTTTGGATTCTAAAATGCGTAATAGGGAAGTGGTAAGTTATTCCAATGATAATTCTTAAGTTCATATGTCACTGTTTGATATGTTTCCATTTCTATAGGGTTTTCTATTATAAGTATTTTATTTTATGGTTAGTTCAAGGAGTTTTCTTCCAATATGTCTAATAATAATATGTTATTTTCACAATTGTCCTACTGAACAATTCTGTTTGAAGTGGTAAGTAATACTTATGGAGCTCATCCCTGGATGCAGGTGCCAACTAGCCAACCTCAGGTGATGGGACGGGGGTCTCACGACGGCCACATGCCAACCACCCGCAGAGTTGACCTGGAAGGCAGTGGTGTAGGACTCTCCCGGAAGGTGGATTTATTAACATAGGAATGACAGACAGGGCGCATTAACGCCCTAACCACATTAGACAACGCTGCAAGGATCGGCTCTGATACAGAATTGGTGGCCACTTTAATGGCGGGCGACCTCCAAGGAAGAGTAGGGAGCTCTATAAACAGAGGCAGCCCTAGCATCCCCGTCCACACTTGGCCAGAGTCTAGGATTGTCATTCAGCTGCTGGTTCTGGTTAATTCTGGACCTGGTCCATTTTATTCCTACCCAAGCCTACTGGTTTAGGCTATTTACACTCAGAACTACCCTGTCAATATGGTTTGAGAACGCCAGAGGCTGCTGAGCCGTCATGGCTCTAGCCGAGGAGGGACTTCACGGCGCCTAGCTGCAGCAGAGACCCATCCACCCTGCCATTTCCCTCATTGCCACTGTTTCTGCCACTGCCCGCACTCTGAAAGTGCTAATCCTATCAAGCATAGCCAATTCATGGAGGCCAGCTCTCATGGGACCTCGTCTACTCCTTTCTTTGGCTCTGCAATTTTCTCTTTCAATAGCCCCCTGAACTGTTTGTGCATAAATGCCCACATCTCTGTCCTGTTCATTGACGAAACCGTGGATGAGGGCAGCTCCAGTGCTCCGCCTGATATTCAAACCTCCGAGGGACGTGGCCAGAGCAGCTGACTTGCACCAGGCAAACAAAGGGAAGGGTGTGGAAATGCTAGACCCACAGCTAGAAAGAAGTCAGAAGCAGCCTGAAGAGGTCGAGGTCATAGAGGGAAAGGTGCAGGAAGAGGAGGAATACGGACCATGTCCAATTGTGGAGGAGGAGCCAGAGGAATAGCTCGCCGTGACGTCTCAGGTTCGAATGCTCGGAGGTTGTTCTAGTTTTGTCGTCTCTTTGGTCATGTCGTTCTATCCATCTATCTCAGGCTCATCCACGTGTCATCTTGTTTTTATGTCAATGTGTCTACGTGGCAATCGGCCAACACTGAGGAGTAGGGTCGGTAATTTTTGGGTTTGGTCCTCTGTTTTATGGCTGGGTAACATAGTGCAAGGGTGTCAGTTTGGTCCTCCCCGGCATAGGAATGATTTTGGTCTCAAATGCCCTGTGAGGGCATGAAGCAGGTAGTCTTTTTTCTTGGCTACACTTGGTTGTTCCAGATTGCCATTATCTCTGGCAGATGGATCTCACAATAAGTTTGAATGTAAATGTACTCAGGCTTTTTATGTATATAATAGAATAGTTTAATCAGAAAAAAAAAAAAAAAATACTTATGGAGCTCATTAAAGCATTTATTTTTGAAATCAAGTCTTTCTTTGATGTTGCTGAGAAGTCAGAGAACACATATTTTCTCCTAAGCACTTTTTATTCTTGTACACGTTTTTGTTTTAGCAAGCTACATGGTTTCAATTATAAATGGATAGAATGTGGCACAATATTCGACAAAATTTACTGTATCTACTTATATTTCGAGCTTATATGAAATATTTGTACCATATAATCATAATGCACCTCATTGTTTAATAATTCAAAAGCGTCTTCACTTCAAACTATTTGGTTCTATGTATTTCCATTATTATTTTAAAAAAATATGGTTTATGTTAACTCTTACGTTGAAATATAATTTAACATTTGAGGATATGTGAATATAAGTTAATTGTATCGACTTTAAACTCTCTTTGGGTTCATGAAAAGAAAGTGGAAACATCTACTTATGTGGGTAACTTGTGCCTTTATTATGTTTCAGGTTTCCGAAGGTGTCATGAATGTGTTCTACAAGAAGTGAAAAATTTGTATCATCTATTGGAAAATGATTTCCAACCTTTAGGTATTGCTGATAGAGTTCAATCATTATTAGGAAAGTTGTCTAATCTTAGTGACAAAGTGTAATTGGAGCAACACATTTCTTCTTTAGAAAGGCTAACTACTTTGAGAGTGTTACAACAGGTGATGTGATTGAATTCCTACTTTTGTTTCATGCTTTCTATTATTCTATGGTGTGACTACCTGTGATTTGTAATGGTGACCTACTTTTAGAGTTACACAACTTACAAAATATGATGGGAAATTTAATTATTACTTTGTTCAGTTCATTTGTCTCTACTATTTTATGCCATATGGTGTGGCAATCTTGGATTTGGTATATTTCTTAGACTTTGGTTTTAAAGTGTACACATTCTCTTGTGTCTTCTAAAAGTAGAATTCTTGACGTTTTCTAAAGTTAACCCTTCCACATTTGCATGTATCACAAGCGTATCAAACAATGAAAATCATGGTCCTATCAAGGATGATACAATTTTTTGTTTTTCCTGTTATAAAAAGGCTTAGTTTGAATGATATGAAGTACAATTTTGTATAGTTGAAGATTAACCATTTGAAAGGAATTGTAAAATTTTGGTAGTCATGTCAAGTAATGCAATTCTCTGATTTTCAATATTTTGTATAAAAGTACAACTTCTTCTAATTTTAAGGATTTAGATTTTATGCATGGAGTAATTTTTAGAGTGAGCATAATATAAGCTTGCCAGTGAATTTATTGATGCAAGACCTTGAATCAGAACTGTCCATATAGTAGAATCTTATTGAATTTTTTGAATAGTCCATATATCAAGGCTATGAATTATAGTAGGTGGGGACCAATACCTTAAGTACTGTTATTGACTTACAGGCCAAAGGTACCTCCATAAATCATAATGTAGGTATGGTTATTATCCACTCTTAGGGAAATAGTTACATGAGTGGACCTGCACACACTAACTACTTTCGATCAGTTTGGTGCAATGACTTATGATTCTCCGAAATTGATGTGTGACACATTCAAATTGGCAAAACAGGTCACAAATGACTTATAAAGGTCGACGACTTCTCTTCTTCGCTTAATCCATCACACCTCCTCAATATGGTGAGTGGCTCTGTAGACCAGTGTTAAGTCACATAATAAACAACTCGTTCTTAGCTTTGATACTAATTTGTTGGAAAGATAAAGAGGAAGAAACACATTTTTTCACACAAACTGATCAACCAAGCTTGATGGTTGCAATGAACCCAGAGAATGGTATTTAAACATTTTTGTCAGTGGCATGCACAGACACTCTAAATTTCACTTTTTCCAAAATATGGATTAACACGCACTCACTCGACTTGACTCAGTTAACTAAATCTCCAAATTTAACCAACTCTGGCATGCTACAGTAATTACAATTTCCAACCTTGACTAAGTTTTTGGTACTTTGACATTAAAAAGAGTTAATAAAATTTAAAATTTAGTTTATTATTTTAAAATTTAATACTTTTACTTGGTGATGGGAAATTTATTTATGACTCTATTACATTAAAGTTATGGTTGACAAAGTAAGAGGGATAAATGAATAAGATTACCAGTGTAAATATTTGTTTTGAAAAAAATTAAAAATTAATTATTTTTGGCATGTTAACCCTCTTAAAAATATGTTAAAGGTTGCTATGTGATATTAACTTCTAACTCTCAGCAAAAAAGTTGGAAATCAGTTATGCCTAGAAGCGGGCAAGGACAAAAAAAAGAAGAAAATATTCATTTTCCATATTATTAAAAAAATAAGAAGGGTATTTTGTAGAGACAAACCACTAACTAGAGAGAAAATGTCATAAATTGGAACCTGTGAAAAAATAAGAAGAGAGAAATGTATGAGATAAAGATAGTTTATTTGAAAAGAAAACTAATGGGAAAGAAATACTAGTTTTGAACCCACAAAATTAGCATGATACTAGTAAGGCTTCATGAGGAATTTTTTTACAAGAATTTCTACAAATTTTTCCTAATAGTAGTTCTGCAACTCAGTGCAACCAAAAGAGAGTTGGTTCATGTTGTGAAGGAATGTGGAAGCCTTTCACTTGTTTCTTGGCGGATTTTTTTAAGAGGCATATGAATGATTGAATTTGTGTGAATATTTGAAATGTGAATGATGAGGCCTAGTATTGCAATACAAATGTTGCAACTCCAAAGGCTATCAACTTAAATTAACAAGCAAGGGTTTGTACAAACTATAGCGGGGCTGATACCATATACGAAACATACACCTTCTTCTTCTTATTATGACTCCATTGATGCAAGTGAGAGAATAAAATGAAATAATTTTAAATAAGAAAATATCTAGGTAAGCCACCAATCCTAAGTTGTAAAAGCTAAATAACAATAAGAAAATATATTATACTTTTATTGAAAAGTGAATGACAAAAAGAAAATATATTCTATTTCCAAAAAAATTAAAGCACAGTGAAAGCTAAGGAAATATATTCTATTTTGGAGGAAATGAAAGTCTTGATTACTCTTGCATGAAGGAAATCACACTTTGCTTAAAGTAAACTGTGGAAAGGAAATGTAGGCTAATTGGTGAAATCACCATTCCAGAACTAAAAAATGTAAGAGACAAATAATAACCTAAAGAAGACTCAACTTCAACATTTTTTTTTTTGAGCATTCATAGGATATAAATATTCTTTCACCATGAATTTGGAGTGAATCTAGATAAGGAAGATCTCAAAAGCAAATTGTTGCTGCAAGATTGCTATAGGATTGTTGTTTCGAGAGTTGACCTTCCTAATGCACAAAAACGTCAAGTGAAAATGAAATGTGGTAAAAAGAAATTATTAAGTAGGATTTCCTAGGACTCCAATAAAAATAGAACCACTTGAAAATTCCCTTGTTAACATGTACTTAAAATTAGCAAAAAAATTATTATTTTGAAAACTAGAAATTTTAGAATCATTGAGCTAGTTAACCTACCAAATGCTTAGACAGATCAAGTGAAAATTATATGGGTTATTTTTTTTATTAAAATTAATTTTATGAGGACTCAATCCAATTGGAATCAATTCAAAATATCTTCGTTAAAACATGCTATAAGTCAATAGGAAATTACTACCAAAAACCCGAAATTTCAAAGCAATGAACTAGTAAACTAATCTAAGTACTCAAATGCCTAAGCTAATCAAGGAAAAAATGGTGTTGGGTGAGTATTGTTATTAAGTTAGATGCTTTTAAGATTCAATACAAGTGTAATAAACTCCAAATTTGCTCATTAACATACGCTAAAATTTATCCGAAAATTACTACTATTTTTCTACAAGGTGCTTCCATAAATTTTAGGATTGTGAAATAGTAAACCAATCCAAGTAGCTCAATGATGACTATGAATATGAATTTAGAAAGTTTTTTAAGGAATAATTGTAATTGTATATGTATAAATGAATTTTCAAAGCACTTATTTCAATAATTTAATCAATATAACATACATCAAATGATACATGAGCATTAAGTGTGGGAATAGGAAATGCTAATGAACAAAAGAATAAAAGAAGATGAAGAAATTGTACATCAGGGATCTAAGGCTCCTGGGATGGAGAAGGTAAAGGATACCTAGAGTGCTATGAAGGAATATAATCCTTAGAAGCTGAAAATGACACCAAACATTATTATTTGAATCAATCCAAATACACCCACACAAGAAACAAAAGTATAGTTGCTAAATAACAAGTTTTATTCACAAGAAGACTAAGAAAAACATGCTCCTGGAAGAAAAATTGAATTGCTACTTATACAAATTGATGGGTAAGAATCATCATTGAAAGGAGACCTATTTCCCCTCTATAATCCATCAAAATTTCGATTTGGTTCCCAATAGTAAGAGTCTTAATTAAATGATAGGGAGTACATTCTTAGAATTTTTCAATCATTAGAACTCCAAAATATGTCAATGATTTTATAATATTTTATTCATTTATTAGTCCATCTTGTGACACCTTGTGGTAGGGAACAATCCTCTAACTCTTTTCATTCAGAATTTACTTAATAATCTCTCAACATTCTACAAAAACGGATAATATTAGCCACATAATATGAAATTATCTTTAAACCTTCATGATAAACACATTATAGCTCAAGAATATGTTATCAAATGCCAAGAGAGAGGTTAAATGTGCCGAAGGATGGTCAAATAGGGCATAATTTATATATAATTTCAAGCCCCATCATAACCCACCTACTAAAAGTGTTGCTCATCCTTTGAGCAACTTAGTCACCTAAACCTTATTCATGGTTGTGGTTTTTTGCAAATTATTAATTTGTTTAGCAACGTTTTCAAGCACAAAAACATAATTTATCTCTTTGTAGGTGAACTCTGTTAGCCTGTAATGAAAAGTGGCATAATCTCCATTGCATTCACACATTCTCCCTTGACATACTCATTCTATTTTCACTCATTCTTCTAAAATGTTTGTGCACAGAGAAATCACAGATTTTCTAGAGACTATTAGTCTATTTTTTATCCTTGTGTGATATAGGCTCCTAAAGAGTTATAGGCTTGGAAATGCCTTCCACATCCTCTCAAAACCTCCTGCTACCTCTCTCTACCATTTGGAAACCTATGAAACCCTAAGAGTGTTGTCAAACACAATCGCGTAGCAATAGATAGAATCTTGTAGCAGACCTGTAGCATCTTGTATCACCATGCATAATCCATCAAAACCTGACCAAAATTTTCCTCATGCTTAATTTTTACATATTACAATGTTATAACATCTTCTAGGCCTTGCAAATAACTTGGAAGAGATCATAGACCGCTTGGAAAACATATTTTCATTAATGTGGCGTGATTTTTGTGACTAGGGTTACCTAGTTTTATGGTGAATGTCTAATTTCCTTTTCTCCCTTTTTCTTCTATTTTGTGGCATACATGATTTCCTAATCAGATTTAGAGTTATCCATTACACCATTTGTGTCACAACAAATTTGATTAGGTCTTTCTTAGGCACTATTGTTTTGGATTTTAGCATAGTTTTTGCCTCTCATTCTCCTTCTTCCTCCTTGACTTTTTCCTTTGGCTAATCTCTCTCTTCTCCATATTCTTATATTTCCTCATTATCTTATTATTATACTTCTTCCTCTTCAATTTGCGATCTGTACGGTTAAATCCACTTCGATAGTCTTCAATACAACTTCCCAATGTTGTGAAGGAAATTCATTGTTTTTATTACAAGTCTTAGATATTTCTGTGTAATGAGGATTTTTAAGCCAAAGGTAAAAATAAATTTTTTCTTATATTTCTTGCAGGAATGTTAACTTCATTCTCACCTAAAAATGGTTGAAATTCCATTTCTGATCAATCTCAATTCAAGCGAAACATTGACATTTCATTTTTTTCATTGATAAACTTTAATCAAAATTTTCCCATAGGGTGTACTATTGGAAGAAAATGAAAGTATTGTAGGCTTCTTGTTCACATATGGTGAGAAGAAATATTTACTTACACTTCCTTAGGATGTTTTCATTTGAATCAAGACCTTTTGAAACTCACTAAACTTTCTTGTAGTACTTGGAAATGATCCTATAGCACATTGTTTTATGTTGTGGAGGTTTATCCTGCTCCTGTAGCAGTCTATTCTAATCCTGTAGGAACACTTTCCCAGTCCTGTATCCCCTCTACAACAGTGTATGAAATAAATGACTTGGGTAGGTTTTCCTCCAACACCAATGGTGGACTGTAACACCCTCCTTCGACATCCACCAAAGTAACCTTGCCAACCAAGTTAACATGAGACAAGAGGCCACTATGACCAGATTCGACCTCCTATGTGATTTTAAGGAAGTGTAATCAACAGAAACATCACACAAAGACATCCAACATCAACAATAGAAACCTCAAGAGATAAGTTAGCCACTCACACAGCATGTCCCTGGGTGCCACTGTTGTTACGGATCTCTTAGGCCATATTCGCTCTTAATCAATGGGCAAGGGAGCAGCCAACAACCTAAAGTCGCTCTCACAGGCTTGCTTGCCAATGACCAGACACCAAATTTCCTTGTTCTTTGCCAACGAACTTGGGATTTAAACCACTTTTTGAATCCCAAAGCCAAGCCACTACCAAAAATGGAGTGATAGCTTGAAGTCATTAAAAATACAGGGAAACAATGATGCAAAAGAAATAATATGAACAACACCATAACCAAACCACTACTGGCCAAGCTAGGAATTTTGTCAAACATATCAACACGTAACGTACATGTGTAAACAATAGAAATATGTGTAGGGAACTCATAATTATCTAAGAATCTCTATGAACCATTGTTCCATCGTGTCATTTATTGCACTATCATCTATTACGC
Source organism: Pinus taeda (assembly GCA_000404065.3). Classification (NCBI taxonomy): domain Eukaryota; kingdom Viridiplantae; phylum Streptophyta; class Pinopsida; order Pinales; family Pinaceae; genus Pinus; species Pinus taeda. The sequence goes on along the minus strand of APFE030250392.1, from coordinate 8,415 downwards.
CATAGATATAGTATCCATTCATTTACAAGTAGAAACATGTTGAGCTATAGACATAGTTTTTGTGAGAAAATATACATATAACTAGAATAATGGGTACAAAATTACCATAAACATATCAGTCATCAAAATCTACATATACATAAATACATTTTCTCATGGAAATCAAGGGAATTAATTTCTCCTTAATGAATGCAATACAACAACTAGAGATGGCACTAATACGTTCCACCTAACCATAGATTAGCTAATACAAGTCCCTCCTTAGCCAATCACTTATGTGCCATATTCCAAGCATGAATGTGGGACTCAAACAAAAATAACCAACCAGGCCATACAAAGGCTAAACCACCTCACCCTTAGCAAGCTAAGGCAAAATTTACATCCATCACGAATAACTAGGCCAACACAATGAACACATCATAGCAGGCCTTACCATGAACTCCACTTGATCACTAGGAAAAATAAGCATGGATTCCATAAAATTTCGCCACCAACATCATGAGGAATTTTCTTGTCTCCTAGTCTCTCAGTGTTTACCATTATCCAAACCCAGATAACTAGGACCTAAAACGAGAGCTATTCTCTAGGATTTACCACATATCCTAAACCTGGCATTACTAGACCCAACAGAGAGAATAATACTTCTTGGCTTTACTATATATCCTGCCATTTACCAACATGGATTCCTAGGCCCACTTAGGTAACACAATCATGGATTTACCACAACCCATGGTCTGGCTAAGGGGTCACTAGGCCAGTGGCTTTATAGTGATCCACAATCTAGTTCAACGAACACTTTTCCATGTTCTCTATCATTTAGAGATCCACCCCATTCAGCTGCCAATCTATCCGAAAATCCAGCTCAACCAAAAACATGAGAACCCCATCACACCATGGCTATCCAAAATGGAAAGGCTAGGCTGAAATTTTTTGTACACCTGAAAAACCCACACCATGATAGGAAAGAACCACATGTAATGCCATTCATGCCAAATTTATTAAGGAAAATGCACATGCAATTTGATACCTCGAATGAAGCATGTTGTATGTTATGAAACTAGCTCACAAAAAGATAGAAAAGAGAGATCAACGGCTTAGAATTCACCCTCTTCGAGGGGCCAACCTCCTTTACATTACACAAGTGAACAATTCTTCGATAATTCAAATGACAAGACCTCCTTTCTATATATAGGAGTATATGGAGTCACAATCTAACCCAGCTGACCTAACAATAATAATATAAAGCCACAAAAATAACAGTAGAGGAATTCTATGGGGCACCGTAATAAAAATAAGGGGACAATAGGGGCTCCACAATATTAGTAAGGGATACAACTACAATAGTAATGGGGTAATCACTACTATTATACGGACCTAACATGCCCCTCTACTTCAAAAAGTGTTGTCCTCAACGCTTGAGTAGTTCTAGATACTTTTGTATAAAATTCTCATCTTCCCATGTGGATTCTTCAGTGGATAAGTTCTTCCACTTGATGAGATACTCTAAAATCGATCAACTTTGTAGCTATCAAGTTCTTGTTTTTGTGATTGCTTCCTGTTCCAATATAATTTTTCCTTCCTCGTCAAGTTCTGGAAATATTGTTTGAACTAGGAGCTTGTCACCTATAACCTTCTTTAAAAATGAAACTAGGTGCACTCGAGATGCTATAGGAAGCTCCAATTTGTATGCCATAGTACCAATCTTTTGCAACACCTTGTACAAACCATAATACATTGGTGATAATTTATTATCCTTCTTAGCTTTCTTGAGGGACATTTTTTTATATGGTTGTAGCCATAGGAATACCCAATCACCTACATTAAAACTTATTTTGTTGCGATGTTGATCTACCTGTTGTTTCATTCCATTCTATGCGAACATGAGGTTATCCTTTAATAGTTGGAGGACTTGTTTTTGATGTTCGATGTGATGTTCCACTGCTTGAACCATAAAATTTTCTCTTAAATATGATGTGATGGATGGTGGCTGATATCCATGAAGTGCCATAAATGGGGTCATTTTTGTTGTTGTATGGGAGGAAGTGTTATACCACCATTCAGCCAGAGGCAACCATTTGACCCATTGCGTCTATTTATCAGATACAAAGCAACGAAGATATCATTCCAAACATTTGTTTACTATGTCAGTTTACCCATTAGATTAAGGATGATAAGATGAGCTATGAACTAACTGAGTACCAAGACAAGAAAATAATTTTGTCCAAAAATTTCCAGTGAAAATGGGATCTGTGTCACTTACAATAATCTTTAGGTTTCCATGTAGCTTCTGAATTGTTTCCATAAATGTAGTAGAAACTGTACTAACTTTAAATGGATGTGATAATGAACAAAAGTGTGCATACTTGGTAATTTTGTCAACTACAACCATGCTGACACTCTTTCCCTCAGACTTGGGTAAACCTGTGATAAAATCCATTGAAACCTCCTCCCAATGTTGGCTTGGAATTTATAAAGGTGGTAATAGACCCAGGGTCTTAATTGTTTCAAATTTATTTTGTTGGCAAACCAAACATTCTACCACAAATTTTTGAATATATGATTTAAGGTCATCCCAAAAAAATTCCTTCTTAACCCTGTGGTAAGTTTTTAAAAATCCTAAGTTCCCTCCTAAGGGAGAAGTGTGCAATTCCATAAGAATTTTTTGTTTGAGTTACGAATTCTTATAGAGGTATAAGCGAGCTTTGAACCATAACGAATAATTTTGCCGGTTAAATGTATCAGACGTACTAGAATCTTGTTGTAACTTTCGAATAAGTGCCCATACTTCTTCACCATTCTTCCATTCCTCCCTTGCTTTGCTTATCCAATCTGGTTGGATAATAGAAATGGCACACAACAATGCTTCCATATCCTCATCCTTTCTTGAGAGTGCATCTGCCACCAGATTTTGCTTCCCTTTTTTATAGATGATTTCAAAGTCATAACCCAACACCTTTGTGACCCACTTTTGTTGCTCTTCAAATGAATTTTTGTTCTAAAAAGTATTTAAGGCTATCATTATCCATTTTCACCTTGAAGTGTCTTCCCATTAGGTAGGGTTCCCATTTCTTAAGTGCATGTAGTATTGCCAACATTTCCTTCTCATAGATAGATTTGTGTAAAAACTTTCCCTTGATTGGACGACTTTCAAAAGCAATGGGTCTTTCATCTTGCATTTAAATAGCACCAATATCATTTCCTGAGGCATCACATTCCACAATAATGGTTTTTGTGAATTCTGGTGTAGCTAAGACAGGTGCTTGGCACATTGCCTCTTTAATTTTTTCAAATGCCTTTGTTGCTTCTAGAGTCCATGAAAATGCATCTTTCTTCAATAATGTTGTTAGAGGTGCTGCTATTCTCCCATAATTCTTAAAAAACTTGCGATAATACCCCGTCAACCCGAGAAATCCTCGCAGATGCTTTATGGATGTGGGGATTTTCCATTCCTTAATGGCTTTAATTTTGCTAGGGTCTACCTCAAATCCTTCATGAGATACAATATGACTCAGATATTCCACCTCTTGTACTCCAAAGAAACATTTAGATCTTTTTTCATATAATTGTTTCTCCTCCAATAGTTGTAGCACCCTGTCAACATGTTCAACATGATCCTTCCAACACTTGCTGTAGATTAGTATGTCATCAAAAAATAATAACACAAATTTTCTGAGGAAGGGTTTGAAAATGGAATTCATCAAACATTGAAATGTAGAAGGTGCATTAGTAGGGCCACAAGGCATGACCAAAAATTCATAATGACCCTCATGAGTTCTAAATGTTGTTTTTGGAATGTCTTCAGTCTTCATTATGATTTGATGATATCCTGAACGAAGATCCAACTTGGTGAAGTAAAGTGATCCATGCAATTCATCCAGTAATTCATCAATGATAGGAATGGGAAACTTATATTTAA
>APFE030250387.1:77432-123142 GCA_000404065.3 Pinus taeda | reverse complement strand
TTAGGCTTTTAATTTAATTTAGCCAAAACTATTAATTAATTGACACTAAAGGGTATTAATATTTTTTTCCACTCTTAAATATTTTAGCCATGTTGTCTAAATATGAGGGACAATGCACCAAAATATTTTTACATCAAGATATTACAATTAATTCAACTCTTGAAAGGCGAAAACACCTTTAGACATAGACCCTTAATATTTTATTCAATTCTGCAAGACAATATGATATAGTATAGACCAAGTGTATTTGTAATAAAATAATTTAGCCAAATGTGCTTAAATTATTCCTAAACACACTTTTACAAAAGACTTGATATAACATTAGGATTCACTTAAGACTTTGTCACCGGATTCCACTCTAGCTTTGGTGTTTAAGTTGGAAGAAAAACTTTGCCGATTATCCATGTTTATAAACACGCATAATTCGGTGAGGTTAAAAAACTTCCTAGGATGGAATCTTTTGTCAAAATCAGAGGCTTACCTAAGTGTTGTTACATAATTAAATAGTCATACTAGCATCATTTACAATAAACTTGCAGAATTTGGGTTTACAACTCTGATAAACTGACAAATGATAATGATGAATCCTGGATTTCTGACTGCTCAAACATGATGGATTTCCTTTGCAAAAATGTGTACTGCTATAGGGTAGTTGACATAGAGGTGGTCAATAGGTCCCATATATAAACCTAGGTAGGCACCCTTTCACAAATGGTCATGTCTTTAGAGACATGCCTCTTCGATACTAATCTCTAGTTAATGTTTACTGATTAGTCGTTACTATATTTACGTTATTTTTATGTAAATTGTATTTATAACACGGTCACACAGAATGTATAATAATTCTTCAACAAAATGTAATTTTTCATAAGTTAATGAGATGTTACAGTTTTTATTTTTTTTGTGGAAGAAAAACGACATTGATGATGAGGATCCCAATATATGCAATTATTTTGAGGATATGTAGGTATTTGTTGTAGCATGACGTTCTTGGGCCTTGACACTTGCTTATTTATTTATGAATCTTTATTTGTATTCCAAATTGTAATGTTAAAACTTAAAACTTAAATGCATTTTTTAAATGTCTCCGTATAATTTTCTGAAATAAACACACACACACACACACACACTTATCACGTTTCCCCGTTTCTTGAATTTTTTGGTGTCACATTTCCGGCATGTTTCTCTTCAGAAACATATTTCCGTTTCACCATACATTGCAATTAGGATGATAGTGCTGGCTGATTACATTATTGCCCTTAATCTAGAGTGTTCAGTGACGCTTCCATTAAGGTGCTAGATTTTGCGGTAACAGTTGCCATGGTCTCTTCAGAAATGATGCCTATTGCAACATTTGTGGGGTTGGTATTTGGAGGTGTGTGATTGGAACAGTCCTAAAAAATTGGATAAAGCTGAAATTCCTGGAAGCATAAGTGTTGCACAGCGTGAAGGTAAAATAGAAAGTCCTTTGTTGTTTCTTTCACATTGAAACATTCAATTGTCACTCATTTTCAACCAAAAAAGATTTCTTTGCTGGAAACTGACCCATTGCTGAAAACCATTGATTTCCATCTTAATTTGTAGAGGCATTTTTTATGCCTGAAAAACATTGCTTGCCTTAATAATTTGTAGAGGTATTTCTTATGCCTGAAAAACATTGCTTTCTATCCAATTCAGAAAGCGATATATTGGAATTTTGAACATTTGAAAAATGTGGAAACATGGAAAGCAAGTCTTTTTGTCATGAAGTTGGTGCATATTAGTAGTCTTTTGCAGTGCTTGTGATTCACTCACTTTCTTTCTATAATTGAGACACAAACCCCATTTTAGGATTTAATTTTAAATCACTATCATTAAATTCTTTAGATGATTCACTTGTTTTTAGCATTCAACATTTCCTCCAATTTTATGGTCTTATGATAAACCATGATGCCTGTAACTTCTAACACCTGGACCTTCTTGTTAGCTGTTGATTCTGAGTTATTATATCCATCTTGATTATTGTTATAATCAGAATCTCATTTCTAAATCCATATATTATTCATGATTAAATGGTCCAATACTATTGTCTTTCAGGTATATCGACTATCTTTTTCTTGGGGATTATGTAGACAGAGGTCAACATAGTCTGGAAACAATTACTCTGCTGCTGGCTCTTAAGGTAAGATAATATGCTCTGGCATTTTTTTTTTAAATTTACAAAAATCTAAAATATGCAATGAAATTCATTCTCTTTTTCATTCTTCTTTGGTCATGTGATTTTTAACGTGTTATATGATAAGGTCATTGTTATCTGTACATGTCATGTAACAAAATATTTTACAGGTTGAGTATCCACACAATGTTCATTTGATCCGGGGAAATCATGAGGCTGCAGATATTAATGCACTTTTTGGGTTTCGAATTGAGTGCATTGAGCGCATGGTAACTCTGAACTTGTGATGTCACTTATGACAGTGTTTCTTTGTTACAACAAATAGTAATTTGCCAGAAGGCTCTTAATACTTACCTAGTATGTTGGAATTCCAAATGAGCAGGGTGAAAGGGATGGAATATGGGCATGGCATCGTATCAATCAATTATTTAATTGGTTGCCTCTGGCAGCACTTATTGAGAAAAAAATAATCTGCATGCATGGTGGTATTGGAAGATCAATTAACCATGTTGAGCAGATTGAAAATTTGCAACGCCCTATAACTATGGAAGCAGGATCGGTAGTTCTCATGGATTTGCTATGGTAACAGTTCTAAATTCTTGTCCATATTGTTTTCATGCAAAGGCATCATTTCAAGTTAGAAATGATGGTGCAGTAAATATAGGTGCAACATAATTGCTGAAGGCATATATTTTGTTTCTGCCTTCCAGGTCAGACCCAACTGAGAATGACAGTGTGGAGGGTTTGCGACCAAATGCTAGAGGGCCTGGATTGGTTACATTCGGGGTGAGTGGTGTTTTTAGGATGCAATGAATGACATATTCATAGTTGTTTATTAATTATTACCAATGTTGTGAAAATCGCGATCGGGATTAAATCGGCGTGGGGAACAAATCGGAAAAAATCGGAAAAATCAGGAAAAAATCGGGAAAAAATCGTTTGGTACAAAAATATTCATTTTTTTTTTCATTTTTTTTTTCAATTTTCTTAATATTTAGACCATCTACGACCCACCACGATTTTTTCTTAAAAAATCACGATTTTTTCAGTAAAAATCGGCAAAAAAAAATTAGGCGATTTTTTTTCGTATAAAAATCGCGATTTGATCGGCAAGGTGAAAAAATCGCGATTTAATCGCGATTTTCACAACACTGATTATTGCATCACAAAACATGGTGATAGTAAAATAAGTAAATTCTGAATCCTATGTTATAAAACCTATAAATATCCCTGGGATAAAGATGACATGGACCAAATATGAATAAGTGTGGTAGATTGGGTAAACCTGTCCTGGTTGAGGAAAACCATCAAACATTGCCGGCCTGCACTTAATTATCAATTAATCATGATTTTTAACACACAACTGTAACTTAGCTGAAAGCAACTTAACCTTATACAGTGATGAGAACCACTGGTTGGTTCTCCCAGGATTTTGTCCAAGTCAAATATATTGTAGTATACATCTTTTCCACTTTTGTCCAGTTAATTTCCAGTGAACAGGTAATGTTTTTCTTATTCTTCTATCCTATAAATGTGAGTTACTTTTGTGCTCTAGCTTCTAATACAAATGGAACTATGAGTTGCGAGGTCACTTCCAACACTCGTCTTTTCAGTATCAAGTTTTCTGCATATTATCATTATAGTAGCACATCTACTACTGATTTTCTGTATTATTTGTAATTTATGAGATTATGGTATTACTTTATCTGTAATTTCTGTTGTTTGTAATTTATGGAGGGCTTGCAACCAAATGTTGGAGGGCCTGGTCTGCTAATGTTCTAGCTCCTAGTTATGAACAGAGCTATGAGCTACATGATTACTTCCAACTTCAGTCTTCAAGTATCCGGTTTTCTTCAAACGATTTTTTCAGCAGCAAATCTACTATCCAATTTCTAGTATTTGTAATATACGAGTCTTGAGATTGTGGCATCACTTTATCTGCCCGTTCTAAGATGTGCCACATTCTTATTGGGTTAATGATTATAGATTTGTGTGGAAATATGCTCTCCCTCTATTCTTGGAATCTTTTCTGCAGAATTCACTAGCAACTTCTAGCATCACCTTTTGCTTGTATTTGCGTAGTCGTCTGCAGAAACGAATGGGAAATCATCGTTACTGGATCCACCTCTGGAGTATTAAAGATCTTCATTTCTTGGGGTCAAGATTTGGAACCACTCTGGATACATTTCCAGTTTGGAAACACTGGAGAGTCTACTCTAGATCTAATTCTGGCTTGCCAGAAATCTCAAACTAGTGAATACCCCATAAGAAAAACGCCGTTTCCATGCACTTTGCGTACAATGTTATCGGAACTGAACCATTGACCGAATTGGGAACCAGTAAAAAAACCAGTCGACCAAAAACACATAAAATATTCAAATTTTAAAGAAAAACTTATATACTCTTGTGCCATTGTGCATCCATATGAATCCAAACCATTAATACACAAATATGTGAAAGTTCTCATTTATATAGCATGTAAGGGTACATAGCACCAAGTGCAATCCATCTCTGAACCAAAAATACATCAACATACAGACTCTAGATGGCATCTAGCATCCAAAAAAAAATCATGCTACAACAAATACCTACAACTCATCAAAATCATTGTCTATATTGAGATTTTCATCATCAATACACCCTCTAAGCATTAAAATAAGATAGAAAAGGCTTAAAATGTCAAGTCAAGATTAAGTTATCAATAGATTTATTTATTTATTTTTTAATTCATTTTTGCAGAATATGGGTATTTTGCCCAGTAGGTTGCCTATGGTGGAGAGTGAGGAATGGGTGTCTTTTTTCTTTATAGATCATTTTTCGCTACCATGATTTATAAAAGTAAAATTGAACGATATTGTCTTGTAATTTCCCCATATTTGACCATCTGGGTATATGCTTTATATAGGATTATATGACGTTGATTTTCTAGCTATCCATATATAATGGATTTAGGATTATCCAGGTCAATAGACAAATCTGATGCCACTTATTTAATATTGTCAAAATGATATCTGGATTCTCTGGTCACTCATACTACATGTTGAAAGGCAGGATAATTTAATAGAATCAGCATTGACGATGAGTTTGTATTTCTGCAATCTTTCTTTGAATCCCAGGACAGTGATATTATGTTTCGCATGCAATATTCAGCCGAAGTTTTTCTTTTAACTTTTCATTGAGAAGTTCTATACATTTTGTTTCTCCACTTCAGAATGCTGAGGGTTTTTGAACTGGAGCCTAACCTCTTACTATCACTTGAACTTGTAATGTATTTAGTCTGCATTTCAATTATTTCTATGGAAATGAAATTGAATCATTTTAGGCAATGTTATTTTATGTATCACTATTTTGCAGACTATCATTTCATTAACGTATCTAACATCTGATTTCTAGTATTTGTAGGGTATGAGATTATGGTATCGTTTCACCTTTGATTTCTAGCATTTGTAATTAATGGTATTTGGCATTACGCTGTGTCTGTTTTGAAATGTATCACATCCTTATTGTGTGAATGGTTATAAATTTACACTCATGGCTTATATTCATGGAACTGTTTCCACAGATCTGCTTAATACCTAGAAATTCGTTGCAGCATAAGCCCTTTTTAAAATACATGATATCCTTTTCTTCCAATGGCTATAAATCTGTGTGGAAATATTTTGATTCACACAGAATGTAGACAAAAAGCACAGTGATAAATGAGAGAATAATTGGTTGATTTTTGAGTGATGTAATGTCTCAATACATAGTCAGAGAGAGGGAGTATATTACGCTGCTCTTGAATATCTAACCATTAATCACTATACCATCTTAATATTTGTTGTTAAGTTGTGATTGCATCACTTTATTAAATGAATTCATCCCATGCCATTTTTAATGACATTATTACATGATAAAAGCACACTTAATGCACGTCTAAATGTCAGGATATTAAACATTAGGAGATTGTACATAGCATTAACTATTATTACATGATAAAAGCACACTTAATGCACGTCTAAATGTCAGGATATTAAACATTAGGAGATTGTACATAGCATTAACTTGGTCCAAGGTACTATTGGAATGTGTGCATACCCATGACTACAGGTCATTGATTGGATGGCCTCCTCTCTCAAGTTGTGCTATTCCTGATGGTCACAATCTTTCCTCATCCTAAGATAAGATCAAGATAGTTGAACTGCTTACTGCAATTGACATGATGAGTAACTGAGTGAATCACATGATCATCAATTGAAGTAATTATTGAACTGGACCATATTTTTTCTTTTTTTTATTGGTTTGACGGACGTGGATTTGAGCCTTGATTTCATGGTTTACATAATACTTCATAACATGGCGATCACCAATTGAGCTGTCCCCCGTGGGCATTGAACTGGAGTGTCTTTGCTATTCCTAGTGTGTTTGCTTAATCATTAGGCCACTTTCCTTTTATATAAAAGGCATGAGGGAGATGAGAAACTCAACGAGCAATCTGGCAAGCATGCATCGAGCAAAGAATATCTGATCCATTGTACAAACATTCAATATTGATTGATGTAAGGCATAATTAGGCTTTTGTTTTGGTCTGTTGATGTTTCCTTCTCTTAGGGTTTTACCATGCATATCAGGGGTTTGTATGAGAGCTTGTTTTGTGTTTGTCTGTGTGACCATGCCAAAATCTCTACAGGGTATTAGAGCCCTTACCAATTCATGATAAAATTCTGCTGTTGTAAACCCTTGTGCTACTGATATTCCTTCTCTCTCAGAGCTTCTAGGGCTGATATTCCTTCTATCTCAGAGCTTCTAGGGCTCTGATACCATGTAATTTTAAGTACCAGTTTTGGATTTTTGTTTCTTTTGTAGCTATTTTACAGTGTTCCATGGGGATGTGTCCCACAGGGTAGAGTGCACACACCCCACGCACCCGGGACAGGGGGACGTCTGGGGAAACGTCAAGGGGGGCAACTCCCCAAAAGGGGGACGTGACTCCCCAAAAGGGGGACGCCTGGGTGTCCCCCCTCAAAGGGCTATGCATCCCCCTTAAATTTGTTTGTAAACAATGATTTATGACAGGGGAAACCTAATATTTGACCATATTGCCCTACTAATGCTATGCAATTCATGGTAATGTTAAATTCTTAAGAGTAGTTCTGACGTCGTTGGATTCCATATGGAGAAAGTAGAATTTTAGATCTCACTCAAAATTCAGCAGACTTAATAGTGTTTCAGGAATTCAGGATTCAATAGATTGCAATGTTTCCAATGGATTTTGTCATGTACAAGGGTATGAATTAGTATTTAATCAAGAGTACCAAACCCTATGTGTACTTTAAAGTGACTTTTAGACTCGCCACTCCACTGTTTTTGAGTTTTAGTTATATGAATTTACTATTCTAGTCTTCAGATTTTAGTATCTATTATAGTCTATTTTGCTTTGTATTAATTAGATTCTAGAATGATGAATGATGAATTTTAATTTTAAATCAATTTAGAATCTAGATTGATGAATTTAAATTTAAATCAATGTAGATTCTAGAATGGCGAATAATGAATGGTGAATAATGAATGATGAATATGGATCAGAGTATTTCATTATTGAATCTCGTGGTTTATGGATGAATCATGTATGTATTAGTAAGGATGATGGGTAGGGATCAATGTATTTCATTATTTAATTCAATTATGTATGTATCATTGTATTTATGCTTTCATTATTGAATATGAATTTGATATATATATATATAATTATATATATATTTATATATATATATTATCCCGATGTCCCGCTGTCCCCCCTAAATTTCCTTAAAATTTGAGGGTACTCCCACACGCCCCCCTTGTGCGTCTCCCCGCACCCGCATCTCCCCATCCCGGAGTCTTGGTGGAACATTGCTATTTTATCCACAGAAAATATTTTACCCCACAAATTAATTTTCTGCAGTGAATCAATTCTGAAAACTACAAAACAGAACTACTTTGGTACTTTTAACTCAATAATCTTGCAGTGGAAATATTCAGAAAATTCACACAAACAACGAAGATTTTTCCCAACCAATTTCTCTTCATCAAATCTTCTCAGAAAAATTAAGGGCTTCCATACCAAGGAAAATGGCCTTCTGAAATACACAAAATACAACTAACGGAACTTGGCAAAATCGCCCCCCTGAAATTTGTTTTGCATTTTGTTTTCTGCCTCTCACAAGTTTGGCCCTCCTGAAGATGCTTGACCCCTTCACTAGTGCGGTCTCAACACTCTCGGCGGCCCCCCACTTGTGGCACCACTCAAACTCAGCCTGAACCCCGTCGAGCTCTCCAAGCTCGTGGCACACTTCGGTCTCAACGTCAAGCAAATATCAGACCTCCTCTTGTGTGCTCCACTTGCACTCCCAACTGCACACTTTACTGATTTCTCCAGACTCTTTGCAATCCTAAAATTAGCTCATAGAAATTTGCTAGAATCTCTCTAAAAACAATTATGTCTCCATTCTCTCTCTTAGGCTCATCTTATAATTTGAAATTGAGCAAAATCCCTAACCCTTATTGTTCAAAGTGATAGACTGGTAGGATTAAATCCTAACCCACTTAGATCAATAGCTGAGATTAGATTTATGTAACTTAATAAAATATTTATCCTTAGAAATTTGCTCTATTAGCCAACAGTAGTTAAATTAATTAATTAATGTGCTTTTTGTAAGTTAGGCCTTGGAAAGAAATCATATTAGTTAGTCGTTCCTCTCAAATAAACATTTAGAGAGGACTTCTCTCGTACATGCTAGACAATTAGCTTATGCAGAAGACCTTCCAATGCTATAAAATCAACAATAGTTGCCCGATGGCCCTCTCTAACGTTCAAGTAGTAGCTCGACTTGTTCCATGACAAATTCAATTCGCTGTGGAGAACTCGTCTTGGTCTTTGAGTTGATCATTTGACTTCATAAAGGCTACTTTAACAGTCCTTTCTGTTAGTTTTTGGTAGCGTCAGCTGTGCTCTAGTCATGAAAATTGGTGGAGAGGCTAAAGCACATAAGTTCTAAAAAACCCAGAAATCGTTTGGTGAAATTCCACCTGGATTGTATTTTATTAAAATAATTAATATTTTTAATGGGGTTCTTAAGTCTAAACTTAAGAAAATTAAAATATTAATGGGTATCAATCAAGATATGGGTGAGAATGATCTAGAAGGCGGATCAAGTCAAGTTTTAATCTTAGCCATTGATTAGAGACTTAATCTTGACCGTTGAAGTCTCAACGAGAAAAGTATAAGGAGGCTTGGGGTTCATTTAGAAAGACATACGCAGAGAACAGATTGATTTGGAGTTCGAATTCCCAGGTTAGGAAGCTGAGAAATTCTATTAGTTTTTGGTAGCATCGGCTGTGCTCTAGCCATGAAAATTGGTGGAGAGGCTAAAGCACATGAGTTCTAAAAAACCCAGAAATCGTTTGGTGAAATTCCACTTGGATTGTATTTTATTAATTTTAATGGGGTTCTTAAGTCTAAACTTAGGAAAATTAAAATATTAATGGGTATCAATCAAGATATGGGTGAGAATGATCTAGAAGGCGGATCAAGTCAAGTTTTAGTCTTAGCCGTTGATTAGAGACTTAATCTTGACCGTTGAAGTCTCAACGAGAAAAGTATAAGGAGGCTTGGTGTTCATTTAGAAAGACATACGAAGAGAACAAATTGATCTGGAGTTCGAATTCCCAGGTTAGGAAGCTGAGAAATTCGAACTAGGTGATCAGTGGCAGCAGAGGGGCATGGATAGTTCGGGAGTACTAATGGAGAGTCGGAGAAAAGCTATTAGAGGCAACACAACAACTAAGAGGCTTGATGCTGGGTCAATCTGGGCCCACGTAGGCTTGACGCTGGGCCAATCTGGGCCCATGCAAAGCCAGAAGGGCCAGCGTAGAAGCAGAAGCTACCCTCCACGCATAAAGCCGGGACTGCTAGAACATCCAGGAAAGCTGGCGTAGTGGGTAGAAGAGACAACACATATCTGACGTAGAGCTTGTAAGGATGACGCAGTGCCTATACAGGGCTAGTGCAGAAGTAGTCGGGGTTAGCCAGTTTTGTTGTCGGATCAACCGGAATCTATCAGGTGAAGTGAGGTAAAACTCACTTAGTTTTTCTGCCATTGTATTTTCTCTATCACTGGTTTTTCGGAAGGGCAACTAACATTTGTGTTCAGAATTACTTCTTAATAATAGAAAACCCTTAGAGCCGCTGCATCAGTTTTCTCGCATTGGGTTTTTCCGAGGACTATTTTGTCCAAAAATAACTGTCCTATGTATCTTGTTCTTTGCTCAGTTTTCTATTTCATGTAATCAAATATTAAAGTAGTGTAGGTTGCAGAAGTAATTTGCTTCAATATTCAGAGAATAACTTGATAATGTATATTAAAATCAAGTAGGTGAAGTAGATTCAGATTTGCTATAGTAGGGGTTCCTTGAGGAGTAGGAATTTTCACATGGTATCAGAGCATTGATTTTGAAACAGGAAGAGCAGATCCAACATTGAGCAAAGAGGCCAAAAGATGCACTCAACAACAATTCGAATCCCCTTGAAGGGATTGCGCAGTCCTTGTCAGGAAAGCAGAGATTTCGAGGATATCTCTCTCCGAGAGAGTCGACAGGGAGGTACAATTTTTAGTACGTGAGCTTGCAAAGGCAGAGGGAGTGACACAGAGCCTCAACGAAGTACTTGATGGATGTAGTTTCTGCCGGGGCAGAAATTCGTCAGAAAGCACGAATCCACATAGAAGGGGAATTTTCTTTTTAGAGAATTTTTCTCGCAAAAAGTTTGAATTTCTCACTTGTTGGGCAGCATTGCTAAGCAATGACTAGAGGAGTCAGTTTGATAGTTTGGGTGAGATGGCATCGCATGGGCTCAGGGATCAGGACCGGTTGGAAGGAGCTTCGAACTATGTCATATGGAAGACCAAAATCTTAGCTGTTTTGGAGGAGTACGATCTCGAAGCCTACATCAAGAGTGTTGTGGCTGTTCTTGCTGACAATGATCAAAATAAAAAGTACAAGGCCGAGCAGGGGAAGGCGAAGAGGTTCATACTTGATAGAGTTCAAGATCATGTGGTTTCACACTTGCAGGGCAAAGATACAACTTGAGAAATGTGGGAAGCTTTGTCCTCACTATATGAAGGTTCTTTCGAACAATGAAAGATGTACTTAGAGCAAAAGTTGCAACAGACATTGATGCAGAGCGGAGAAGGAGTTAACTCCTATCTTCAACATCAGGACACCAGAGACTAGATTGCTGTAGTGGGGTCTACTCCTCAGTCTACCGCAACGGTAAGGATCACCCTGAATGGAGTCTCGGATGAATGACAAGTCTTAGTCCAAAGTATATTGGGCAGGGAAAGACTACCTTCATGGGAGGAGATGTGGGCAACTCTTCAACAGGAGGAATTACGGAGGGACCTGGTAAAGGTCAACCTTAATGGCAGCAGTGGGAGTGGCACGAGGACCAAGGAGGAGGGGGAGAACACAACTTTAGCATCAAAGGGACAGAAAAATCAGTAGTGGAAGGACATTTCGAAGGTGAAATGTTTTAGATGTGGCGAGATGGGCCACTTTGCATCCCAGTGTCCTTCGAAGCAAAAGGATAAGGATGAGACAGAGAAACATGATCCTAAGGCTGCTCCAACAAAGATTGATGAAGATGAGTTTGCTTGAGTGCCCACACATCTCCAGGAGGGAAATGGGGCGATATTGAGCTGTAGTCGGGAGGACTGCATGTCGAGAGGACTACTTGTGGGCAGGATCCTTGAGGAGTCCCGAGTCTTATACGAGTCTAATAAGGGTCATTCCCGACTCTTATATGAGTCAACGAGTCAATGCCGTGACGAGTCTTATACGAGTCTGAGTCATGCAACATTGCTATCTACTATTAGATGTGGGGATGGTTATACTGCCTCTGTAGCAACTTTTAGAATTCTCTCCTTGCCTTTCTTTTGTACTTGGATCAATGTTGCTGAGGGAGAGATTGGGTCTATATTGAGGGAGAGACAATGCATGAATTTAAATTCAAACTTGACCCTGGTAACTATGCCTCCTATAAGAATGGAAACTGGAAGGGTAATAGGGGCCTATGTTACCATTGGTCTCAATTTGTAGATCCCTGGAATGGGTAGTCCCTTATGTGGCATGGGTAGTCTCGTATGTGTAAAACGTTGGTTCCATAAATGCCAATATCTGGAAAATTCAGCTGGCATTGTAAATGGCAAGTATGAGAAGAGCAGTTCATGATTATGATAAATTTTAATGGTATAAGTTTTAAAATGAATATTATATAAGTTTATAAACTCAAAGTATATCGTATAAGTTTATAAACTTCAGTTTGTATAATGAATGTGGAAGGGAAATTTCTATGTTGCATTGGCTTCAATGTTATCAAAACGAGATCGAAATCGGTGGAACCGATAGGTCCAGTCGTTTTTTTCCCATGACCTATCCAAACCTGGTCTTGGAACTAGAATAGGGCGATTCGAAACCGAACCAACTTATTCTACCGAAACGACCAGTTCGTACAACCCGTACCCACGCGATTGAGGTAAAAAAAATTGCTTTTTATTTATTTTATTGGTGGTTTCCTAGTTTCTAATTTATCCCTAGGCCACCCCCCGTCCCCCAAACTTAATTAATCACACCCACCTCCTCTCTTTCGCTCACACTATTCATTTGAGTCTCTTGAAATTCTTGAGCTTTGTTCGGTGAGGAGAATTTGATCAAACAACATTGTCTTGGGTGACTTTGATCCAACATTAGAATGAGTTGTGGAGAGTCAGGCACCAACATTTGACAATGAAGACCTTTCTTGGTTGGACTTGGGCCCACATCCATAGGTTGCAAAGGAAGATATATCAGAAATATCAGTAGCAACTTCAGGGCCAGGGGAATCAAGCGGTAATCTCATTGCAGATTTCGATGCTACTCATTCTGCAAATGAGGATGAGGAGGATCAGGATGATGATTCTGAAGATGACAATCGGCACTTGTAGGTTGTAGTTGTAGTACTGTAGACTGTAGTATCATACTATCATTCTATTTTGGACTATAGATGCTTTTAAAGCCTTCTTCTTGATGTGTTTTGGTTCAACAATGTTTTGCACTAAATGCTATTTTGGCTATATGCACTATTTCTTGCTATATAAATCAGAACTTTTGCGTATTTGTGTATAGATGGTTTGGATTCATATGGATGCACATGAATATATATGTTTTTCTTTATTTGTTTTTTGTAAACCAGTTTGTTGGTCCTGTTTTTTATTGGTTCCGGTCCAGTTCCGACCAGTTTATGGTCCACAAGGTTTTCCGGTTCATTCACTGGTTCGGTTCTGATAACATTGATTGTCTTTTGGGACAAGGGAACAACAGGCTCTTGGGGACATGTCCCTGGGATGGCTAGAATGCACCATGGCAATAATATATATATATAGTAAAAGAATATTAAAAATTCAGATTTCACTATTAACATTTGTAGTTGCTTCAAGCTTGTTAGCAGAACAAGCTATACTATATAGTATTTATGTACAACCCTTACACTTGCCAATTCTGAAAAATCTCTAGCAATTTAAAAAACGGCTGAGTGACATTCCATTATTGGCCTCTATACATGAGCAAAATGCAGTTTAGCTTTATGAAACTTAAGTGTAACTATTTTCAATTTGCAATAAGATCCATGAGGGGTCTATGAGACAAAGAACTCTCTATGGTAGCTTTTCTTCTTCATATTTCTTGATAATGATGATTATGTCAAAACGGGAAAGGCATTCTCTTATACATAGGTTTTGCAGACTTTTACAACTGTGTACCAAATCACTATACAATATTTTGGTTCTGTAAAGAGACTAGATTCATATTTTAAATTATGAAGGTGGATCAGTAGGAACTTATTCAAACATTTAGTACCCAATCCAAGTCACTACTATCTGATTGTTTTCACAATGCTTGAGGTTGGAATGGTGGAAGCACTGGACCTAAATGACTCTTGGAAGCCCATGTACAATATGCAAACATTGAGATGACCAGAAAAATGAGAAGATTAAGAGCAGTAACCACAAGGATCAGCCCTGTGAAATGTTGCATGCCCCTTTTTCTTGACATGGAGGCTTAGCTGCTTGTAATTTTGTCACTGAAAATACAATATTTAAATCTCAAGAAACCCATCACACAAAACACATGTTTTGAGTTGCAACTTGTATAACAGATTTAGATTTAGTATAATATAAAAATAATGGATGGGAAAAATTGATCATATTGTCCTATCATCAATGTCCAAGATTGTCAGAATTAAATATATATGCTTGGATTATCCTTGAAATCTGTCCAGAAAATACCAGAAATCTTTCTAGAACGTCCCTGAAATCTGTCCAGAACATACCTGAAATCTGCCTGGAACTTTTTGGGGATGGCCACATGGTCCACTGGTCCCCGATGAAGTCCCCAATAGGGTCCACAAGTCCCCGGAATGTGGGAATGCAGGGTACACAGGCTTTTTTTCGGAGGACGGTTAAAATTATACCATGATGAATGCAAAGTTTATATAATGGTTTGATCTATGAGCAATTTTACCTCAAAGTACATTTATTTTAAAAGCACACTGCTATTAAAGTTTATTGAAAGCACTCTTAGTAAAGTTTATATAATGAATGTGGAAGGTTAGGATTGCAATTTAACTTTTTTCATTATAAAATATTGATGTAAAATACTATAAATAATGCGCTAATTATAAGTTTGTTTATCGAATAGATTAATCATTTTATTTAAGTATTAAATATTACACATATATGCAAGTTATATATTTAAAATTTATAGTTTTTAAATATTGTTTGTACTTTATGTTTCTTTGCCATTTCTGGATCTTGGCTTTTCAAAAAACTGGTGGATCTGGATCCGAATTCTGGTAACATAGGAATAATCTGCATCCGAATGCTGGTAACTTAGAAATAGGCTTCTCAATGGTGCCATCTAATTGAAACCTATATGTGGCCAATGGTGGATGTGCCGATTGATTTAAAACATCAACTGGAAGTATTTGTTGAAGTCATTCAATGAGAATGCAAACTTCAGAATCTTGGACTTGGCTGAGTCAGAAAAGCCAGACTTTATATGAACTAAGTACTCGTTTGGTTACAATATGATTATTTGTAGACTCTAGAATCTAGAGGCCATTTAGAGCCTAAGGTTTTTGTATTTCCCGTAAGAACTTCAATTGTATGTACCACATAACTTATTTCTTGATGGCATTTTGCTGTAGCCACCTCGACATGCTATGTAGATGAACAAAATTTGCATATTTGATGTCTAATTGTTTGAATTTACATTGATGTACTTAAATAATATGCTATTTAAAGTTAAAAAAATGTAATTTTTGAAATGTCAATATTTTTTGTTATATTGCAATACCATGCTGTAGCAAATTTTGCATATTTGATGTCTAATTGTTTAAATTTACATTGATGTACATAGATAATGTGCTATTTAGAAAAAAATATATTTTTTTGTCATTTTGCAATACTATGCTTTACTCATTTAGGAAATTCATACCTGTTTCCACGTTTTGTGAAACCTATAAAATATGGTTTCTATGCAATCATTCAATTCATGTTATAAAAGGTAAAATCAATTTTCATGGATAAAGAGCAAGGTTTACTGGTACTCTCTTGAAGCAATTGTAATATCTGAAAATTTATAAATTTATTGGTCATTTTCCATGCTAAGGAAACATCTGAAAGTAATTGGTATCTATAAGTTTGGAGGGATCCATTCCCATAGGAGTTTCACTTATGCTGCAGATGTCTAGACTCTAAATTCCTTCATCTTGCTTATTTATAGAGAAACACATTTTCTGGTCCCTTTATAAAGTTCTCATGCAGGGAGATTCCTGCAGCATTCTCTATGATCAGATTGTTTTCTGTGATTTAGGTTATCTGCTATTCTGGAAGCTGTGCGGCTGTTCGTATTAGTGTGTTTGGTAACTCTCTAATAGCAAAAATAAATTGAAGGATAAAATCCAACGTCTATTATCTTTATTTATCCAAGCTTTATGTAGCTGCAATGCATTTTTCACTTTTTAATGATAACCTTTTGAGTTAAACGTCAGCTTACATTCCTTGGATTCCCATAGAAGTGTTTCTGAGAGACCTGGGCACCTAGAACTTCAGAGAAATCCATTTCAATAGGTCCTTGCTTGTTCCATATATTTACAAAGCTCTCAGAAAGGATATTTCGAAGAAACCTTCATTATGGCTTTATTCTTTTCTGTTGCAGAAGAATCATGCAGTTTAATTTCTGGGACTTGTAAAAATATATTACTTCTAAGCATTCTCACTCACCCCAGTCCCCAACTTTTTGTATTTTATAACTGTGGGTCACGTGCCTTGATTGTAAACCTGTTTATATGAGGACACGGAATTCTGGACATTTGTTTTTCTTCCTTTCTAACCGATGAGTGAAGTATAGGTTCTTGAGTTTTTGATGGAAAGCTTGGGAACTGATTGAGCTGATGGTTTCTTCTACTTTTCAGCCTGATCGAGTGATGGAGTTTTGCAACCATAATGATCTACAGCTCATTGTACGAGCACATGAATGTGTAATGGATGGCTTTGAGCGTTTTGCCCAAGGCCATTTGATAACTCTTTTCTCTGCCACCAATTATTGCGGTAATTATATACTTGCTGTATGGACTTCAGTGTGGAGATTAATTTAACTAGCTGTCTGACGGCAATTATTTTCTTTTTTTTTATAGGTACTGCAAATAATGCAGGTGCAATCCTAGTTCTTGGCAGGGACCTTGTAGTAGTCCCGAAACTGATTCATCCACTTCCTCCTGCGATCACATCGCCAGAAACATCACCTGAACGTCACCTTGAAGACACATGGATGCAGGTATTTCTTTGTCATTTGGTTATATATATATATATATTGGTGTTGCATTTGACGTTTTTGTCATTTTGACTATATCAATTTGATCATTGTTTACTCTTCTTGTATGTTTACAGGAGCTAAATGTGCAACGGCCCCCAACACCCACAAGAGGGCGTCCTCAAACTGCAAATGATCGTGGTTCTCTGGCCTGGATTTAACAGCCTGTCTTGATGCCTCCAGTTACACTATTCATACAGTTCAGTGTCCCTGCTGCTTGGTGGTGGTCTTGTACCTGCTCTTAGGATTTGTAAAGTAATATTGAAGATTCTATTGCAGAAAAGGTCAGAAATTTCCTTTGGACTCTGCACACCTGCATCAAGGCAACATGGACTCTGATAGCTTTCACTGTCTGAGACATTATGTTCAAAAGCCTGTGGATGGTACCCATGGAGGTCTTTGATGGTGTGTACAGTGTTCTTCATTTGTGAGTCATGGCTGGAAGAGAGCCTTAATAATGGGTAGGCTGCTGGATAAATACAAGCCATGGGAATAATCTAGCTCGAGTTTGCAGTTATGCATGCATCTGTGAAGTTTTGGTGGTATATGCACAGCTTTAAGAGCCATGTAGTGTGTTTTGCAGCACCTGAATGTTGGCAGAGAGTTTGGATTTAAGATAATCAAGAAAGCTAACTTCAAAAATCCCTTGAAAAGAGATCATATATGGGGTCCTCAGGCTGTTAATGGTAGTCATTATTTTTAGTGTCTAATGTGTATTGAACCAGGGTCAGTTAGTAGGGAGAATCCTATCTTTTGACAAGGTAGATGTGAGTATTATATATTATTTCTTGGGTTGACAGGCTGGTCCTGGACACAGTTCAAGTGTTAGCATGAATCTGGGTATCCAGGAATGCTGATTCCTATTATTCCTCGCAAAATAATGATTATGGAATCCACAAAGTAGTTCATATTTCCTATTACTTAGACTATGGTGTATTGAGCCAAGCGTATTAAAATCTACTCTTTCCCTTGGGTGGATTGAGAACCATATATCATTTCTTCCTCGAGTGTAACCTGGCTCGATCTTATGAATGTAACAACAATGTAACATAAGTGTGCAGCACATGCATGTGCATTTTTATAGTTTTTTGCTGTTGTACATGTTTTTTTGTATGAGAAACATGTTCAAGGTTTCATGCTCCTAGGGTGCCTTTCATGCTCCTATGATTGTTTTTAATTTATGTGATATTCGAAAAGATTAATTCCCCGAAGTGGTTGCTTATAATCTGATGCCTAGTTATTTCACAACCAACATGATTGCCAGTATGTGATGTGTTTTTCTCTCTCAACAGCTTATTAATCTGGATTTAAAATGGAAGAAGTGGCTCTGTGCCATTCATTTTCCTGCTCCATGATAAGCAGCTGTCAAATCTAACAAAAAGTCTACTGCAGAAACATGAGGTTCAATTGAAATATAACCTTGTTTTGGGGATAGAAAAAAGATTTTGTATTTTAGCAGGCCTTTGCCCCAAGACTCAACTGATGTACAGTTCTTCAAAAGCAACTGCCCATCTTCTTTCATATACAGAAAGGAGACTTTTGTACCTCTTGGACAGCTGAGATTTCCATTGATCTGCCTTATCAAAAGCTGGTTTTCCCTTAATCTGTACGTGCTGAAAATCTGTACAGATCCAGTAATTCTTTTTTCTAGTTTTATTACTATTTTTCAACAGAGTGATTGATCCCAGTCATAATTCCTTCCAGTGAATTGATCCTAGAGTGATTGGTTGATAGTATACTAAAATTAACTCCGTCAAATTTCAAAATTTCCAAGACACTGATTGATGACATGACTGAGGTGACATGCAGGACTGTGACAGTGTGTTTTCTCGTCCCTTATCACCCCATGGTATGATCACTTTGTACGTTTGAGTTCCATTCAGTACAGAATGTCTGGTCATCAAGGAAGCTAAGGTTTCGAAATTCCTCACAACATTCTTCAGCTGCTTAAAAGGATCAGTGCATTATTTTGCTGTTTGTGGCCTTTGCTCACCTTTCTGCTTTGATATCTGAACCTCTCGAGTGTTTTGAGCATTTTCAGAACCTGCACTAGAAATTCCAGATTCATCTTGAAAAGAGTTACTTCAAAATCAGTGCATTTGTTTGAGCTCTAGGTCAACTCTTACAACCAAGGCTAATATTTTCTCTTTCTTGTGTAGTGTCGGATCTTGTATTGCCTTGATCTATCCCAGCACAAGGTTACTCTCCAGATTTTGCCCGTTCCCTCTTGGGCTTGTCATCTCACTTCTCTGCTTCTTGTCATCTCTCCTGTCGGACCAGTTACTGCCTTCCTGTTTTTTAGAAATGACCTTTCTTGTAATGTTTGTGAACTTTTACTAATCTGGCCATACAATAAAACATTCTATCTTCTCTGTGAACCTTCCTGTCCCTTGGGTTTTTGTCTTGGGGATTGTTTTTGCCAGTCTTTGCTTTGTTATCCTCATAGTTCTGTCATTTCTCACAAATTCCTTTGCCCGTTTGTTCTCTCCTCTTCACTCTTATAGTCTGAACTCTTCTATTTTGTCCCATGATGAATCATCTTACAGGTTCTCATCATTTCATTGCCAGCACCTGTATGCTTGGGTTCTTTAATTGCTTGCTTTCTCTGCATCACCTTTCATCTGATCTTATTTCTTCTTTTCTGTATCGAATGACCCATTGTGTGCCCATCTCTCCCTAAATCTTGTCTTATTCGTGACTTGGTTCTTGCCTTTGCACCGTATATACTAATTATGCTTATGGACACTAATCCTGTATTTCTATACATTTTCAGAATAGAGGAAATACCCAGCCATAGCAGGATTGTTTCACTGAAATGCAACTAGTCTACTATGTTTCACTTTAATCACCCAAAGTTTATAACACTGTTTCTCACTGGTTTGTGGTTTTGTTTTACATGTATCTCTTTAAACCTGGCTTAGAAAGGCCAGTACATAGCATGTCTTCTCTTGTGATATGGTGGTCTGGAGTTTTACTCTAATGTCCCATTTTG
Organism: Pinus taeda; assembly: GCA_000404065.3. Lineage (NCBI taxonomy): Eukaryota > Viridiplantae > Streptophyta > Pinopsida > Pinales > Pinaceae > Pinus > Pinus taeda. The sequence continues at coordinate 103,073 of APFE030250387.1, read as the reverse complement.
CAATGTTGAAATCGAGGTCCTGCCTTTTCTACTAATAGTGAGTTCAGTTGGATAAGGTTCAGCTGTAGAGGTCACATGTGTTGAACAGTAGTATGGGTAAATTGTTTGTCTTCTCGTGATATGGTGGTCTGAAGTTACTCTAATGTCCCAATTTTCAATGTTGAAATCAAGGTCCTGCCAATTCTACTAATAGTCAGTTGGACAAAAGATTCAGCTGTATAGGGCACGTTTGTCTTAATCAGTAGTATGGGTTCATGAGGAGATTTTAATGGGCTGTATAGAATTATCTGTCTACAAATCAGAAATGCTATAATGTATAATGGGTTCTGGTTTGGTCGAAATCTTTTGAATAACCTGATTTCCAAATGGTAGTGTGTTTGATCATTTTTTTATATATCCAAAACTCGATATATAATGAGAGTGAGCAACGTCTTGAGATTAAGCCATAAGTTCAAATTAATGCTAAAATATAATAGTATACAATATAATAATATTGACTGTGAACGTTAATTAAAGAAGTTTACAGTAGAAATCCACAATCAAAATCAGATCATAAAATATGGCATTCAAAACCAGACATGAAACAGTGATAATAAAAACTAAGTTAAAGCTGCATAGAATAATCGGCACTGCTTATTTTCTAAAAAAAATGGTAAATTTTAAGTGATTTCGTCCATAGAAACAACCCGTTAACTAATAAAATAAATAACAGATGCAGGATGCATGTATTACTTGGCATGTTTTATCTTCAGTCCAATTTTCTAACTCTAGAATGAACTGAAGAAAAGCCTCAATGTAACTAAATTGAGATTCAAGTCAGACCTTCTATCTTCTTCTTGACTCTTAATATGGCAAGTCCCAATATCTGTCTCAACTTTTCAAAGTTTTATTTTGACGATGACTCGGTGAATACATCTGCATGCTGATAACTAGATCCACACAACATCAATTCATTTGATAATCCGCTACAAATTTTTGAAGCGATAATACTTATCTATGTGCTTAGTAAGGTTTTGGGATATTGGATTTTTTATCATAGTGATTGTTAAGCTGTCGTGCTTCTTCTTACCGTTACCATTTGATCTAAAGATGATACCTGTAGGTGAGTGGTGGTGGCTGCTGTTGTTTTTATTTCAAATCTGTCAATACTCTTCACCAAATTGCTTGACATGTTGTGGAAATTGCTGCAATGTATTCTGCTTCTGCAGTAGACATGGGAAAAGTAGATTGCTTCTTTAAAGATGATGAAATAATCCCTGATTCAATACTGAAAGATTATTGAAATGCTTTTATGATCAGCAGTGGAGCTTGCTCAAGCATTGTCCATGTATCCAACAAAGCTAGAGCACTCACGAGTGTACAAATACTAAAATTGCATGTACCATTGGTTTACCACAATGTACTCTTTGTTATATATATATGTACTTGGATCCTGCGTAAACCTTGAACTAAACTCATAGCATACATTGCATCAAGGCAGTGGTGGTGAGGTATGTAGGACTGTCCTCTAACCTCTTCTACACTAGCATCAACTTCGTTCTTGACCTCTTTTACACTGAGGATCAACCTCGTTATTGACCTCGACACTATAGGATCAACTTCATTCTTGATCTCTTCTACACTGTCGGATCAACTTTGTTCTTGCCATCATCATTAAATAATTTCTCACTGAAGATTGTAGGTGTGCTCACTAGCTTTCAATTTCTCATTTTAGACTTACAAATAAATTAACTGCATATTTTCTTTTGTGAAATAAAAATGCATTCACTCAGTTGATTAACTTCTATGTTCAGAAAATATTGTAGTGAATCCAAATTTGTTAAACTCAATGCACTTGTCATAGCTGCTATAAATCATCCTTCAACAACTTCCTAATCAAGTCACATGCATTTACCACTAAATTTGACACATAGGTGATCCCCTTGCACATTTGTAGGCATTTTTGTGAATGTCCTCATCTATCCTTCCGTACGAAGGCCTCAAGCTTAGGTCCATATAGAGCCTTTTTCAATTTATAATCCTTGTGACCATGACCTATGATTTCATAGGTTTGTCTTGAAAACCTTGTGCCCATACCCTATGATTTGTCTTATGCTTTGTTTTGTAGATCTATTGAAGTCCTGTTACATCCTTGTTCGATGAAGTCCTGTTACATCCTTGTTCGATGACGATCAACTAGAGCCCAAGGTTCATTTTTACCTATTACTTTGATTTCAACATCCACTGTCTCCTGCCAAATTGCATGCCTAATTGTCTTTTAACATTTGCATGCTTATTTTTCTTTTAAATTCCTGCCATTTTTACTAATAGAGAGTTTCTACTGGATCATTTTCCATTGGAGAATTCATATTTTTGTCAAACAATAGTATGCTTTCATGATGACATTTTGTTGAAGTGCACGGAATTGTTTGTACACAGATTGGAAATGCCATAATGTGGAATAGGTTATGGTCAAAATATTTGAAAATTGTTTTGAAAAGCCTTATTTTCAAATGATAGTGTTGACTTACACAGATTGGAAGTGCTATAATGTGGCATAGGATATGGTCAAAATATTTGAAGATTGTTTTGAAAAACCTTATTTTCAAATGATAGTGTTGACTTTGATCAATTTTTTTAACTCCAAAACTATTTTCCTAATAAGACTCGGCCACGAGTTTAAACTATAATGGCAAATCCTATGTAAAGAGATTAAACCACAAGTTTAAACTAATGGTAAATCCTATATAATGAGATTAAATTCATGAGTTTAAATTAATGATAAATATAACGATACTCATTGTAAATGTTAATTATTTATTGTGGAAATCTATTGTAAAGACATAAAACATGAGATTTAAAACCTAACACTGAAAATAAATACTAATTGTATACTTAAAACTCTTTTCATTTTGTTTTTATTTAATTGTATACTTAAAACTCTTTTCATTTTGTTTTTCTAAATAAAAATGATGAACAATTTTAAGAAATTTAGTGCATGGGTGTAAGATACTCCAGTTGGAGTATCTCAAAGTTCACACAAGTTTTTTTTGAGTTTGTTTGGGTTTATTGCTGAGGTATTTAGTCATACAATTTGCATGCATATAGCTATTTGTGTTTTATTTTAATTAAACATATATAATGCCAAATAGATACAAAGAAAATACTTCAAACAACATTTTATATAATTTTTATTGATCTCAAAAATTGTACATACCAATGACTTGCAACAACGATGAGGGGGGAATACATGAGTAGATGGCAACACACTTTGTCAAACACTTACACTGTAGGTGCCTAATACACAAGAAATGTTTGACCTTCAAGTTTGATATATATTGACTTCCAGATTACATTCCAACTTATCCTTTGAGGGTATGGAGCTCAACCACCAAAGAATAATAATATGGGCTCCCAAAACAATGGAACTCAACTCCTTTGGTCTAATATATATAACTCAGAAATGGGTCAATGAACAATAGTCAAGCTCAACTCTAAAATAGGGATCTCAACCCCCAATTTGATATGCATAATCAATAAAATGTATCCACACACACAACAAACCAACTCGGTCTAAGGGTAAGATAACTCAACCGCAAAAAAGACATAACCCTACCACTTAGAAAAGACAGAACTCAGCCCTTTTAGTATCAACTATTCTCCTTCGGCAAATGGCCATGCAAACTAGTGATATACTCAGTGTGTTATCACATAATATATAATATCAAAAGACGAGTTATAAAATCAACTAGTAACACCATTAAACTTACTCAATTTTTGCCATTGCCTTATTTTTCTTCAACAATGAAGTTGATCTAGATTGTCATTGATGTCAATATGGCAATATTCTAGGATACTAAATGATGATTTGAAGCCAGGGAGAAGCAGAGTAGACCAGTGAAGAAACAGGAGCAAGAAGCCAAGGAGCAAAACCATCAGGCAAGCCATTGGAAGCCACAAGAAGCAAAGAGGAACACATCGGCGAAGGTGCATAAACAGTGTTAATGGAGGAGTTAACCTGAAATATCTATATCAGAGCAGAGTAGAGCTATCAGAGCAGAGAATATCAGAGCAGAGAAGAGCTATCAGAGCAATAGCGGAAGTCATAGGAATAAAAAGCCAAAAGGAGCAATGGCTATTGGAAGAGCGGGGGTAGGAAAGTACGGCTGAAGTCCCGCACTCAATCCTAGCCATCGATCTCATAAGTCAACCCTTAGATCAGGGTCAACTGCGGGGGTTAAGGCTGATTTTTAATCGTTGTGCCAGTCGAAGTCCTGAAAACTGTTGATTGAGATAACATTACGGACCCACCGCGCCATTATAATACATCTTAAATTAATATCGCATCGCAAGTATTGAAACTGTTGTTACATTGAAATCCCCGATTGCGATATAATACACGGACCCGAACAATTTATGGTAACAACACAAATGCAATATCGCATCCGCCTACTGGAACTTACATATCGCAATTCAGAAATGGATGTCACATTAAAAACTGCGATTGCGATTTTATTGTGGACCCGTTACACCATTACAACATGATTTAATGTTATATCGCATCTGCATTGGAAGTCATGTATCATAAAGGAATGCCACTTAAAATCTGCAATTGCGATATATATACAGACCCACGGGACCATTACAATACGTTGTAATACAACATCGCATCTGCCACATCACAAGTCCTTTTAAAGCTATTGTCACATCAAAACCCCGATTGTGATATAAGTATGTGGACCCGTTGCACCATTATAATACGTCCTAAATAAATATCGCACTTGTCACGTATCGCAAGTCTTAAAGAGATGTAACAAATGGAAAATTGCCAATTGCTATAAGGTTATGGACCTGACGGGTTTATTAACAACTGCTTAAGATCGCATCGCATCCGCTTCGTGAAAAACTCTGATTGCGATTAAGGTGATGATGTGGCTGGTGGGACCACCCATTATATGGTTTTAACTATGTTGATATATGAAGATCGATGATGTTGATATCGGAGGATAGAGTATGTTATGGGCACGACTTGTAAAAGACCTCTGGAAGCTGCGATTGTGATTAAAGGAATGATGTGGCACGTGGGATCTCCAATATGGGTATACATGATTTAATTGGTAAAAATAACAATTGAAAAGAAATACTGATTCAGCCGCTCTCTCAGTTTTTCCAACAGAAGTGCATTGTCAGAACCTAAGTGATTCCGCTCCACTACTAGTTAGGGTGTATAGTTTTAACACCGAAACCAACAACCAGAATGAGGGTTTCCAAAACCCTAGTCTTTTTCTCATGAGCTCTCCAAAACCTATTTCTCAAGTGATCAAATGCAATAATGAGAGACTTTTCATTTCCTTTTTTTATAGCTCACTTGACCCTTTTGTCACCCTTTTACCCTTTATTTTAATAAAGTCACTTTAATAGGTTTTCTCACTTTATAGTTTAAATGAGACTTTCCGTTAGCTTAGGACCCATGTCCCATTTTTCTCCACTTAGATTTTATAAGGTTTTCTCCAAGGTGAATTGTGTTCCCTTAATTAAATTCTCCTGTCATAGTCTTTGGAAACTTAATTAGGCTTGCAAAATTCTCCCCTTATGTCTCATAAGAAAATGGAGACATTTCATTCCTCCCCGCCCAAGATTGCTTACCCTCAAGAAAATTCAATCTAGGATGCTGGAGTCCCTGTTCTTCTTCCCATGTGGCATCTTTGATAGGTAAATCCTTCGATTTAACCATATACTCTCTAATGGTCATGTTCCTTAGTTTTTGTTCGCTTACCGCCAAATTTCTTCGGGGACTAGAATCAACTTCCCTTCTTCATCCAATGGTAGAAGCTCAGTAGAATTGATGATGTGCTGCCTAGGGCCTTCTTGAGGTATGAAACATGGAAGAAATTATGTATTTTCCACCCCTGTGGGTTTTAATTTCTCTTCCACTTTCATTTTAAGTGATGATTTCCTATACGATTGCAAAAGAAGATATACCAAGTCCCCTACCTCAAAGTTACGCTCCACCCGATGCATATTTACATGAACCTTTTGTTGATTATGAGCCATTTCAAATCATCTTTGAGGATTCACAATATGCCTTAGCTCTCCTGAATCCAATCCTTAGCTTTTGATGCCCTACTGACTCCAAACACCCGCTCCAAAAACGCTGGTGCATCATACCCATCTGAAGGGTGTCACCCCAATCGACATGTGGTAAGTGGTGTTATAAAAATGCTCTCCTAAGTGTAACCACTTTATGTAGGCTTTATGCTGGTTCAACACACATTTTCTTAGATAGCCCTCAAACCATTTGTTGATTATTTCGGTTTGCACATCTCTCTGCGGGTGGTAATTACTATTCGACATTAACTCTATCCCAACCAACTTGAATAATTCTTACGAAAATCCTCCCATGAATCTGCAATGCCTATAGCCGATGATGGTCTTTGGTATTCTGTGCAATCGAAATATCTCTATGAAGAATAATTTGCTGCCTGTGTTGCCGAAAATCGGGAAGTTATAGAAAAAAAGTGTGAAAATTTCTGAGCCTGTCAACCACCACATAAGTGCAGTCCATCCCCTGCACCTGAGGTATCCTAGTGGTGAAATCTATTGAGATCCTTTTCCATTTTTGCTCTATAATGGAAATTGGCTGAAGTAACCTAGCCGGATGAGTATGCTATGCTTTATTCTATTGGAAAATGTTGCACATCCTCATGAATCTCAACACATCCGTCTTAAGGCCCTTCCACTTGAATCTTTCCCTGATATGCCTGTAAGTTTTCAAGTATCCTGGTTGCCCTACTAGTGGTGAGTTGTGCACTTCATGCATGATCTTTGTTGAATGGTGTTGTCATTGATGCCAACGTCAGTTCTTGAACAATCTTAATGTATGTCATGGATTACATCAGTTGGAAACCTCGATAGATAAGAAGCCCAGGAAGGATGGTAGAAAACTCTAGAAGCCTCGCACTTGTTGAACTTTTTGAGGATGAAGATCAATGAATTTGATCTGGAGACCATCATCATTTGATGCTCTTCATCATGTTGATTCCAACTTTATGTGGCCACCATGAGGTTCCTCACGGTTGAGGAGATATGGGAAATCGAAAGTCAAAGCCCCCATCTTGAGGTCAAAGTTCCCAATTATAAGATGATGTCGCAGATCATCATTTGATGACCAAGGACGGGTTTCATTAAATATTGAATTAAATTTGATGTGATCAAGTGATTGTGGGGTTTTCCGGTTCATGTCAAAGTCAATTTCAAGAGTAATCTCCTTATTGATCAAGTCAACTTCCTATTATGGCCCTAAAAGACATATCTTTGCTCATATTCAAGGTCGAACTCACAACAAACAAAGGAAACTCGACTTGTATATATAGAGGCTATGTTAGCCATTCAAATGGATGCAAGATCTAAGCTAAAGAAAGTGAATTATCTTTGAAATATTTTGCGGCTTAGAAGAGTTAGCAATATCTCTATGCGATTTTTTTTAAGGATCTTGGGCTAGATTTCTTGCCTTCCAGGTCATGGTTATTCATTGAAACTTTTGTAACCTATTTCAACCTTCCTCCTGAGATATATCTACTCAAATTGAGGATTTATTTGGCCATAAATTTTTCATTCGAGGTATAATTGTCTTCGAGGACTTCTTTTGTGGTTTTCTCTTGGGTATATGGCTTAATTTTATGTCATTTTTTGGGTTAAAAGGTTTCATCATTCTCCTTGAAACCATGCACACCTCAACCCTAAGCTCTACATTGTTTCGACCTCATTCCAACCTTGTTTCAATGCCTTGTTCTAGTCTTATTTCGACCCTATTCTAACTCTATTTCAATGCCTATTTCAACCTTATTTAGCTTGTAATATTTGTTCCATAGCTTTATCCTAATTTTCTCTTATCTAGTCTATTATATTAGCCCTAATCTCTGTCCTATTCTATCCTGTGTACCAAACCCTAATCTTCGTTAATTCAACCTCCTTACCTTGTTTCAAGCCTATAAAATCTTTCCTAAAACCTGTCCTTATTCAATCCTCTCCTGAAGCTTATTTGCATGATCAATCAATAATGGATCCAAAGTTACCTTGGAGGAAATCCAACTTTGTAGGAAGTCAATTTATGGGCACCTTTGCAGTATATCTCTATGCTTGAAGACACAAGTCTATTTGCCCCTCTTGAGCAGTTAGGCTTCTCAGTAGCATGAGTTTGATTTTTTATTTTTATTTATTTATTATTATTATTATTATTTTTATGACAAAGTGGAACAAAGTTAGGGCATTTTAGTAGGTTGATCTGAAGTCCACATATCCACCTTAATATCCATCCTTTCTCACGAGTCAAATCAAAGGATAAATCTGAGTTGCTCAATCGAATGTATCAATCCCAACTCTTGTTTGGATTGTTTGTCATGGTATAAGGGTTTCATTGGACATGATTAGACCTCTATAGAAGAGGCTTCATCTACAATAATATTAAAGACAAAAGCATCATCAATAGTGGAGATGTATTTAGGCATTCGTTTTATCTTCATCTATGACCATCTTTGCTTCAACAAGTTCTAAAGAGACATCATCTACAACATTAAGTGCACAAGAAAAACAATTTTTGTTCACTAATGATTGATTTGGTGTTCTGAACAAAATTTGCAATCTTGTAACCCTTGAAGCTGTTAGTGGTAATATATGTATGGAAGACAAAAAGTAGTTGATACATGATTATTGTTAGAGTATGAACAAAGTTTAGTTCACAAGGTCAACATGATAGAGAATTTTTATGCGAACAAAAAAATGTCATGTTTTGTATTCCTAGAACAAAATTAATTTGTTGATTGGATATAATATCACCAGAAAAAGGACTTGTATGCAATGACCACAAGCATTAACTTTTCCTTGAAGGGTAATATATATATTTATGAGATTGTGATGTTGAGAGGTACTCCTGAATGCATAGACAGTCATATCAGTATAATGATATGTTTCCATTTCTAGGGTTTGTATAGAACAAGGATTTTTGAAGGCATCATTTTACTTGGTCACATGAATGATGAAATCAGAGTGTTAAGGTTTGTTGCAACATATAACCAAAAGTTCCAACATTGATCCCTGAGCATAGGCTCAGTTGGTTTGGCATCCTATGACCCTAAACTCATCAAGACATAAGTTGAGACAAATTACAATTGTACATAGGTCATATTTGTGGAATGTAGGTTTGTTCTCATGCTCACAAGTGACCAATGAAAGCAGTGGAAATTACAAAAGATTATGGGACCAATGTAGAGGCAATGCAGATTGTTGTGACTATGAGTTTGATCCGCTACTGCTAGGGTTTTTAACAGGTATACTCATATGAAAAGAGATATTGGTCTCAGTTGTTGAAGCTAGTGTTTTAGATGCAAATGATTTATGATAGTTGAAGTACAACATTGGTATTGACAACTAAGGTTCGATCGTTTTAACACAAGAATTTGTTGTTGTTGTTTTTTTTTTTCCACGGAAAATCAAGGTAGGTCCACTCGAAGGGACCACACCCCTTGGCCAAAATAATTTGACCCCAACCCCAAGGGTGTCAAGGAGAAATCAACCCATGACCTCCCAATAGAAAGGTGCTTTAGCAACGATACCTTGACCAATTGAGTTAACCTTTGGGGCTAAAAGATGTTGTTGTTACTGACGACTTTGTGCCAACATTATAGATTGGCAAAATGACACATATTACTTTGATACTATTTATTTTATTTAGCATAGGGGGATCCATTCTAAAAATTGTGAAAGTTGGTTCGCCATGGATCCTTCAAGGCAAGTAACAACTTGCTGAACAGGGTGGCAGGGTGGTGTTAGGCAAGTGAGTGGAGCATTCTTTAGGTTGGATCTTGAGAACACTTCAAGGCGAGAAAGTGTTGCTAGGGAAAGTTGGAGCTTGCATAGGGTGTTGGAGTGTCCTTCCAATTGGAGCTGGTAAAGGAAAGGTGTCTAAGCATCCTTTCAGCTAGAGCTGATAAAACCTGGGCATTGGAGAGTCCTTTAGGTTGGAACCTGTAAACTAGGGCATTGGGACATCTTTCTAGTTGGATATGGTAAACTAGGACGTTGGAGCATCCTTTTAGTTGTTGATGATAAATTACGGGGTTAGAGCCACCTTCTGCTTGTAGCTGGAGAATATTGGAAGTTGGAAATTCCCATTGATGTAATCTTGAAAGGGATTATATTAAGAAGCATTCAATGGTTTTCTTCGGAGGGGTTTACACCTAAAAATCTGGTGTCTACTGTCTTTGATACTGTTCCTTGTTCAATGGTGTTGATTTATGTTTTGATCTAATTCTAATGCTAATTAATGGTCTGTAAAGTAAAAATTAACTAATTGAAGAGAAATATTGATTCACCCCCCTCTTAGTATTTCCAACAATTGGTATCAGAGTAGGTTCCTTCAATTGTAACTGAGCAACTGGAAGGCTAATCTTATAGCAAAGAGATGGGAAAGTCAAAAAAGCAAGCCTCCAAACATTCAAAAGAATCAAGGGAAGTATTAAGTGTTGTAGTTAATGAAGTGAATCAAGTTGGTCCACTAGATTATGAATTCGTTGAAGCCAAATATGAAATATGGGAATCTAAAATGGAAGTCCATTTGCAAGCTTAAGGATATGATGTATGGAAATCTGTTGTTTCTGGAGGAACATCTATCGAGGAATATAGAAGGTACAAAACAAGAGCCATGAATTCCATTTTTAGTGCTTTGTTAGACCTTGTAAAAGGAAAATTTGATCCATGCCCATCAACCAAAACACTTTGGAAGAAACTCCACAATTTCTACTCAAAGAAGCATACACGTCAAGATGAAAATGATGATTATGATTTGTGATTCATACAAGAAGATCAAGAAGAACGAGAAGTAGATTTGGAAGAAAAATTGATCAACACCTTATGTGATCTTAAAAAATCAAGACAGAGAAATTATGTACTCGAAGAATAAGTTTCCCTTTTAAGACTTCAAGTGCAGGAAGCTGAAAAGAAAGAGAAAAACCTGACAAGCCAATTAGAGGAATCTAGTTAGAAGTATGCAGTAGAAGTTGGTCAAAAGAAAAAGGAACTTGATGCATCCTTAGCAGAAATTAACAGGCTCATAAAGGAAAATGAAATCTAGAAGGAACAAATGTAAGATCTTAACAAAGTAACATAAATGGTCACTCTTATAAAATTGCAAGTAGAGGAGGTAGAAGAAAAAAGAAAAGTCTTGAAAAGACGGTTTTAGGAAGATATTGCTCAAAAGAAAAAATAACTTGATGTTGTCCTAACTAAAATAAACAAGCTCAGGAAAGAGAAGTTGTTGGATGACGAAAGGAAGAATAGTGACATTTCTGAGTTAAAGATGAAGGAAAAATAAGTAGGTGAAGTTCCATGCGATGAAGACACAATCTCCAAGTCCCCACAAAGCAATATTGATGAGAAGCTTGATAGAAGGATCCCTCAAAGGAAAAATAAAAATCAAGGACAAAAGAAGATTAAAAATGTTGTGGCTCCAAGAAGTAATGCTGAAGGATTCAAGGATGAAGATCAACAAAGTTTGTACCTCCTCTAAGAAAGAAAATCTACAAAATATCATCAAGACAAGACAACTCATATAGGTACCCTAATTTGTTTAATGGTTATTGTTTTTATGTACTATCTTTGGGCATATTTCTAGGGATTGTAAATATTATAAAAAGGAAGGTTATCAAGGGCATTATCAAACTCCTAGAAGTAATGTTGTAAGGACTCAAGACAATCATTCCAATGGGTTTGTTAGCAGAAATTATGTCAGTAGCTCCATCATTCAGGGTCAACATTGAATGTTACAAATGCCATAACTATGGGAATATAACTCACGATTGCAGGTACAATATGGAATATTCCATGAAGGACCACCCTAATATCATATACAATAGTGTATGGAGAAGAAAAAAAAAGTGAATGAGAAACTCATGGTTTCAGGATTTGTAAAGTCAAAAGGTCACAATGAATCTACAATGGAATATTTCTTGCTTCAAGACGACTCAATTGAAGAGTTGGTTGTATGTTATTTTGAACAATCCAGATTGATGACTCCCTATCCCATGTTGAAGAGGGGGAGTCTATGTAGCAATGATTTTACAATTGAAGATTTATTCTTTGGAAGTTTGAAAAATGGAAAATATAAAGAAGTATTTAGAACAACAATTAGTATTATAGGTAGATTAATCAACGTTGTGTTTAGTGGAACAACTAGTTTGAAAAGATGGAACTATAGAAGATCTTAACTCTGGCAAGTCATAAAAGACATAACATGATAGGGAGAGAAATGTAGTCTATTATAATAAGCATCAAAGTAAGATAATTGGTCAGGGGGGGAGAAGAAGTTAAAGGAAGATAATATTTTGGTAGGAAGACTGGGAAGGATATTTCGTTAGGGGGGGTAACCGTTTTCCATTGATGTCAAAGGGGGAGAAAAGTGAGGAAAAGAAGATAAGAGGCATGGAGTTAGGGGGAACAATAATCATAGGGGGAGTACGTGTGTTGCAATCAATGAAAAAGGGGGAGATTGTTGAATGGTGTTTTCATTGATGTGAGCATCAATTCTTGAATTCTTAATATACGTCATGGATTACATTAGTTGGAAACCTCAATAGACAAGAAGCCCTGGAAGGATGGAGTGAAAGCCCCACACTTGTTGAAGTTTTTGAGGATGAATATTAGTGAATTTTATCTCGAGACCATCATCATTTGATGATCCTCGTCATGTCGATTCCAATAGTATGTGGCACACCATGAGGTTCATCATAATTGAGGAGATATGGGAAATCAAAGGCCAAAGTCCCTATTGGGAAATCAAGAGACTTGTAGATTATAGACGATTTTTGTTAACTTGATAATTACTTGTGATGTTAGTGGGATTTTTATTACTTCTATAGTTCTTGTTCACCAAGAAATTACCAAAACATTGAAGATCACAAAAAGAAAAAGTACACAAGATATATACTCCAATCTAGGGAAAAACACTTACAAGGGGAAAACCCAAAAATAAATATTCTCTTCTTATAGAATATTCTTACAATGAGGCTTCCAAGACACAAATACGAAAACTCAGAATCCTTCCAAGCACAAAGTCAGCTCCCCAACATGATCTCTCCAAGGCAACTTCAAGACTTTGACCTTCTGTAGCTTCACTTTAGAATTCCTGCCCTACAACTTCACTTTAGAATTTTGGCCTCATGCAACTGGAAGATTCACAAAAACCTTAGCTTCACTCGTGTGGATATAAAAAGAGATAAACCCAAGAAATTTCAACTTCTTCTTATTTCCTTCGTCCTTTCAACTCTTTCTCCTCCTTCATTATTGCAAATCAAACTTGTGAGAGTTGGTGCTACAAATGAGCCGAACTCCTTGTATTTATAGCCTTCTTGAGGTGTCGAATAATCCTCCTTCAGGCCAATTTCACCTTGAATGGGGCTGACTTGGTCTTGGAGGAATAAATGGATTTTCTTGACTTAAAATAAATATTCTTCTTTGTTACAAAGAGTCCAAATGAAACTATAATACATGCCATAAATTCTTCTTTGTCCTAGAAAGACATAGAAATACCAAGAAGCACAAAGAACATGCTTTTGACATAAACTTGAGCATGAAACCCATGATTTGAATAAAACAAAATCCTTTTCTTTATTTTTCTTTCTTTATACAAGATATACAATGTCATGTTTAAAAAAGATCATTATGAAGACCGAACCTACTTATAATTTCCAACGCTCCCTCTTAACTAGGGAAGTGTTCATAATCCCTTCAAAGAATATCATTCTTCTTTGACTACTCTTATCTTGGATACCCTACCTCATCCTTAAAGAGTATCTGTCTACCACTTCTTTCATGGATTTTACAATCCATAATAAGTTCCAATCTTAGATGCTTATCCAATCCTATGGAATCCATTCTTTCCTTATGGCCTTCACTAAGACTTACGATTGTTAGTCCTAGTCTAGTGCATGACACATAAATATAAGAACTATCCAACATCACTCCCTCTCAACTAGGGAATATATGTCTACCAAACCAAGCTTGTCTCTCATATACTCAAGCTTCTTGTTTGGTAATGCTTTGGTCATAATATATTCTACCTGTTCATCTGTAGGTATATAATGTAGCTCCACGACCCCATCTCGTATCAGGCTTATGATGTAATGGTACTTATTATTTATATGCTTCGTCCTAGCATGAAACGCTGGGTCTTCTATCAATCTTATGCAACTTTCATTATCGCAATGTATGCGTGAGGGCTAAGCGGTCCTTCAAATAAATATGATAATAACTTCCTAAGACAAACAACTTCGCAACAAACTTGACTAGCAACAACATACTCAACTTCAACGCTACTCAAAGAAACTATCTCCTTATTTTTTCCCATCCATGAGACCATGTAAGATCCTAAGTTGAAGCATCCACATTTTATGCTTCTTCCATCTGTCTCACTGCCACCCCAATCAGAATTTGTATATACCATGAGTTGGATTTCATTACCATTATAATGAAGGCAATAATGTATGGTTCCATGAAAATATCTTACGATGTAATGGTCATGCTTTAGCTCCATCTAAAACTAAGAAAGGACATTTACTGCAAAACAAATGTTAGGTCTAGTGTTTACCAAATACATTAAGGACCCAATCAATTGTATGAAGCAAGTGGGATCTATTGGACTAGAATTTGAATTCCTCAACTTCCTTACATTGGTAATCATAGGAGTCATCATAGGCTTGTTGTCCATCATGCCAAATTTCTGAAGAATTTTTATCACATATTTACCTTGACCAAGATATATTTCACCTTGATTTTTCCAAACTTCTAGTCCCAAGTAATAATGCATAATCCCAAGATCCTTCATATCAAACTCAATTGCTTTCTTCTTCTTGCATTCATGAATTCGATGCCATACACTTTTAACAAGTAGATCATCCACATACAATAGTATGATGACTGGTTCACCCTTGACCACCCTAATGTATAGGTCAGGATCTGCAGAACTCTTGGAAAAACAAAGTCTCAATAGGTATGCATCCATTCTTGCATATCAAGCTCTATGTTCTTGGTTTAAGCCATATAGATATTTATTCAGTATGTAGACATGAGTCTCCCTCTAATTTACTTCAAATCCTTGAGGTTGCTCAATATAAACCTATTCATCAATAGTCCCATTCATTTTTTTTTCTTAACATACATTTGATGGATGTTCCATACCATAATAGCAACCAAAGAAACAAGCCATCTAATTGTTGTATATCTAGCTTTATGAGTAAAGGTTTCTTCATAATTGACACCTTATTTCTATGAGAAGCCTCTTGCTACAAACCTTGCATTTATCAATGTAGCCATCCGCAAAATGATTTATCTTATATATCCATTTTGAAGTTACTATCGATTTGTCACTTGGCCTAGGAACGATTTCCCAAACATCATTCTTCATAATTGATTGGTATTTTTCCTACATCACATTCCTCCACTCTTGATATTTAGCTGCATCTTCATAGAAGGAATGCTCAACTTCAATGAGCTTCGTCATATATGTTGTGTATCCAAAATAAATTTTTGGTCTTTTACTTTCTCTAAAGGTCGCCTTTGTTGTGTGTCCTTCTGCTTCTTGTAGAGTAGTTCTCAACCAAGCAAGCCTCTTTTGATTTTCAGGAACAATTACTTGTTGCAAAAGCTCACTAGGGCCTTCAACATATTCTTGTGATGATGCTGGATCTTGACCATCATTTTCTCTCGAGATATCTTCAAATATAGGTATCTCTTCTTCATTGGAATCGACTGAAACATATTTTGATTTATTGTAAAATATACTTTCATGAAAGATGACATCCCTGCTTACATCAATCTGATGATCCTCCTTAATATAGATTCTGTAAGATTTTGATGAAGCATTATACATAAAAAAATATTCCCTTCCTACTGGTAGGATCCAACTTCTTCCTTTTGTCCTTTGGTATATTTATATAACCAGGACATCCAAATATTCGAAGATGATCCCCACTTGACTTCTTTCCTGTAAATGTTTCTTATAGAGTCATGTTGTTGAGCATATTGTGAGGACTTCAAAACTACATGTAGACAACATTACATATGCTTATCCCCATAGGAATTGAGGGAGATATTGATCATGATTCTTGGCTCTTACACATTCTTCAATTGTTATGTTTTTCCTTTCAACAATGCCATTATGTTCAGGATTATAGAGAAAACTTAGCTCCCTCTTAATCCCTACTTCCTTACAAAATTCTATCATTTATTTGGAGGTATATTCTCCATCATCATCAGATCTCAGAATCTTGATCTTTCTTTCAATTAGGTTTTCCACTTCATTCTTGAATTCTTAAAACTTATCAAATACCTCATTTTTGTTCTTGAGAAGGTATAACCAATATTTCACTGAGAAATAATAAATAAAGGCTACATAATATTGATGTCCACCAAGAGATCTTATTGCCATAAGACCACATACATCAGAGTGTATGAGATCTAAAACTTCCTTCGATTTGGTATCACTTCTTGCAAATGGCTTATTCACGTTCTTGCCTAGAGTAAAACCCTTACAGATCCCGTCATATTCTTCCTTCAATTTGGGGATTCCATTGACCATTTGATTTAGAGATGGAAAATATTATAATGAAGATGTCCATACCCTCTATGCCATAGTTTGGAAGGTTTCATGTCTAAGTGAACTAGGGCTTGAGATAGAGGAGTAAAAATTCGATATAATTTCCCCTCACGAATCCCAATTACCCTAGTGGTATCAATACTAGAGTCCTTGCCCCAAACCGAAACCTTTCCATCAATAAAAGAAATTCTATCTCTCTTAATTCTAGAAAATAAATAGAAAGTAAGTTTTTCTTCAAACCTAGAATATATATAATGTTGTTGAGGTGAATACTTCCACCAGAATTGAGCTCCAACGAAGTAGATCCATTACCTTTCACTGGGTAACTATTCTTGTCTTGAATTTCGATTGAATGAAAGGAGGTTGCTTTTGACAATGTCTAGAGTTGACTGCATTCACCTGTCATATGTATGGAGGCACCACTATTAATAACCCATAGATTCTCATCCTTGAAAGTGTCAGATAAAGCAGAGAATAGAATCCCATCTATCACTTCTTTTTCTAGCTTGGAGATAAACTTTATGATGTAACCTTTGATGGATGTAGAGATATTCGTAAGAAAATTTAAGCCCCTCTTCATAACCCTTACCATTGTGCCAACTAGGATGTGTTTTCAATCTCCTTATTGCACCTTATCTCTGATACCATGTTCTGAAATCAAGAGACTCTCATTACGAGAATTTTGAGGTCTAAAATCGGCCTCCTAAGGAAATTATAAAATAATAGTGAAAATCACAAAATAAGATTAGATTACATCATCAAATTTTAGAGGGAAAAAATAAAAACCTAGTTTTTCAACTCATATTTTCAACTTATCTCCCTGTGGGTTTACCCATGTTTTGAGTGGAAACACTTGTTGGATGCAAAAATTTATTCTTCATCCAAGGAGTACCAATGTTGCATACTTTCGATAGGCCCTGCTATACGAAAAATGAGAAATACATGAAAAACGTGATTGCAATCAAAATTTTCATGTATTTCTCATTTTTCGTGTAGCAGGGTCCATAAAAAATATGCAACATGGGTACTCCTTGGATGAGGAATTAAATTTTGCATCCAACGAGTACTCCCACTCAAAAATTGAGTAATACCTTTGGGAGATACGTTGAAAATATGAGTTGAAAAAGTAGTTTTATTATTTTGTTATTTTTTAATCTTTTAACTTTTTAACTCCAAAAATGGTGAATCATCCCCCATGGTTGACATCATCATCTTGAATCCTATTGGTTCTTATAAAGTTTATTTTGGTTGTACATTTTTCTTAGGAGGCCCATTTTAGACCTCAAAAGTCCCCTAATGTAGATTATATATGATTTTCATTGATAATTACTTGTGATGCTAGTTGGATTTTTATTACTTCTTTAGTTCTTGTTCATTAAGAAATTACCAAAATAATGAAGATCACAAAGAGATAAAGTACATAATATATAGGCTCCAAGCTAGGAAAAACCTCTCCAAGGGGAAAACTGAAAAATAAATCTTCTCTTCTTATAAAATCTTCTTACAGTGAGACTTCCAAGACCCAAATACCAAATCCCATAATCCTCCCAAGCACCAAGTTAGCTCCCCAACAAGATCTTTCCAAGGTAGTTTCTACAACTTCGCTCTAGAATTTTAGCCCTGTAGGTTCACTTCATAATTTCAACCCCATAATTTTGGCCTCTTACAACTGACAGCTTCACATGTGTGGATATAAAAAGAGATAAAACCAAGAAACTTCAACTTCTTCTTCTTTCCTTCATCCTTCCATCTCTTTGTCCTCCTTCGATATTGTAGATTGAACTTGTGATAGTTGGTGCTACAAATTATTCATATTCGTTCCCTCTATAACCTTCTCGAGGGGTGAATAACCCTCCTTTACGCTGACTCCACCTTGACTGGGGCTGACTTGGTATTGGAGGAATAAATGTACTATCTTGACTTAAAAAAATAGTTTCTTTGTTACAAAGAGTCCAAATGGAACTATAGTACATGACATAAATTCTTCTTTGTCCTAGAAAGACCTAGAAGCATGAAGAACATGATTTTGACCTAGACTTGAGCATGAAACTTATGATTTGAATAAAATACAATTCATGAGGCACAATACTTGCTAAGGTTTTGCAAATGGGGTAGCAAGCTAAGTGGGCTTGATTGTGGAAAAACTCCACAGTTAAGCGCGCTTGAGCCAGAGGAGTTCTGGGATGGGTGACCTCCTGGGAAGTCCTGGTTACCGGGTGCAAGCCCCGGAAGTGATGATTGATGCTATGTGATTCGTTCTCCACATTTCACTAGTTTCAATCCCACTTCTTCACCCCTGTGAGCATCACCCGATGCAATGAGTGCTAAGTGACCTATTCAAAAATCATGAGAAATTAGTCAGTTACGACTACCTCTCATGGAAATGGTCATACGTTTGAATGACTTACTTAACGCAGTTGAATCCCAAAATGATATCTAATATAATGCACTGCGTAATCCCCCATACTTAAAAATACAATTCTTTTCTTTATTTTTCTTTCTTTATACAAGATATACAATGTCATTTTTACAAAAGGTTGTTATGAAGACCAAACATAGTTACAATTTGCAATAATCTCTATCCTGTGGTAAAAAGTCCCAATTCTAAGATGATGTGGCAATTCATCACTTGATGAACAAGGAGGAGTTTCATTAAAAAATGAACAAATTTGATGTGATTAAGTGATTGTGGGTTTTTAGGGTTCATGTCAAACTCAATTTCAAGCGTAATCTCCTTATTGATAGAATCGACCTCCTATTATGGCCCTAAAAGACATATCTTTGATCATATTCAAGGTCGGCCTCACAAAAAACAAAGTAAACTTAACTTGTATATATATAGGCCACATTAGCCATTCAAATGGACACAAGATATGAGCTAAAGGAAGCAAATTTCTCTCTGAAATATTTTGCGGCCAAGAAGAGTCCCAAATATTTGATGTGGATCTCAAATTTCTGAAGGATCTTGGGATAAATTTCTTACCTTCTAGGTGATGGTTATTTGCTAGAACTTTTTTATCCTATTTTGACGTTCTTTTTAAGACATATCTACTCCAATTGAGGATTTATTTGGGAATAAATCCGAGCAAAGATTTTGCTAGAGGTACAATTGTCTTATAGGATTTTTTTTGCGGTTTTCTCTTGGGATAAGGCTTCATTTTATGTCATTTTTTTGGGTTAAAAGGTTTCTATGTCCTCCCTAAAACTATGCACACCTTATCCCTAAATTATACATTTTTTCGGCCTCATTCCAACCTTGTTTCAACCCCTTATTCTAGTATTTTTTTCAACCCTACACTCACTTTGTTTCAATGTCTATTTCAACCTTGTTTATGCTATAATCTTTGTTCAAAACCTCTATCTTAATTCACCCTTATCCATTCTATTATTTTAGCCCTAATTTTTATCCTATTCTAACATATGTACTAAAACCTAATATCTACTAAATTCAACCTCCTTACCTCAATTCAATCCTATAAATTTTGTCCCAAACCCTGTCCTTATTTGACCTTCTTCCAAAGATTCTTTGCCAATGATGAATCAAGAACATATCCGAATTTACCTTAGAAGAAATTCAACCTTGTAGTAAGGAAATTTATGGGAACCTCTGTGGCTTATCTCTGCGCTTGAATAAGAAAATCTATTCGACCCTCTTGAGAAGTGGTCCTTATCAAACTTTTGCAACTTTCTTGTGGACTAATCTCATATATAATAAATATTTTCAATGGCTAAATAATTTGTCTTCTCAGTAGCATGATTTTGATTTATTTATGTGACATAGTGGACCAAAGTTATGGCATTTCAGGAGGGTGATATGAATTCGACATATCTAGCCTTTCTTGGGACTCGAATCAGAGAATAATTCCAAGGTGATCAATCGAATGTATCAGTCCCAACTCTTGTTTGGATTGTTTGCCATGGTGTAAGGGTTTCATTGGACATGATCCAACCTTTAGAGAAGAGGCTTCATCTACAATAGTATTAAGAACATAAGTATCATCAGTAGTGGAGGAATATTTAAGCATTAATTTGATATTTATCTATGATATTCTTTGCTTCAACAAGTTCTTAATAGACATCATCTACAACATTAAGTGCACAGGCAAAACATAGTTTGTTCACTAGTGATTAATTTGGTGTGCTAAACAACATTTTGAATCTTGTAACTCTCAATGCTGTACGTTATTATTGTTAAAGTGTGAACAAAGGTTAGTTTACAAGGTCAACATGATAGAGAAGTTTATATGCCAACATAAATACATGCCATGTTTTGTATTCCCAATACTACTGCAATTTTTTGATTGGATGTAATATCATCAGACAAAGGACTTGTATGCATCACCACAAGAATTATCTTGTCCTTGAAGTAGAATATATATTTATTTATGATATTGTGATGCCGAGAGCTACTTATAAATGCATCACTGGTTAGATCAATATAATGATATGTTTCCATTTATAGGGTTTGTATAAACAAGGAGTCTTAAAGGCATAATTTTACTTGGTTTGTTAGAGGCACACTTTCAGAGTATGGTGTGTTTGATGCATTGAGAATGGTATTATTTTCATATGGATGATGAAATCACAGTGCTAGGGTTTTTTGCAACATATTACTAGAAGTTCCAACATTGATCCTTCAACATAGACTCAGTTGGTATGACATCCTATGATCCTAAACTCATCAACGCAAAAGTTGAGACAAGTTACAAATGGGAATAGGTTATATTTATGGGATTTAGGTTTTTTATGATGGTCACAAGTTGATAGTGAAAGCGGTGGTAGTGATACAAAACTGTGGGATGAGAGAAGAGATAGTGCAAATTGTTGTGACTATGAGTTTGACCCACTACTGCTAGGGTTGTCAACAAATATATTTTTATGACATGCAATATTGGTCCTAGTTATTGAAGCTAGGGTTTTGGATACATATGGTTCATGACAATTGAAGTACAACATTGGTATTGATAGCTAGGGTTTGATCGCTTGAACATAAGAAGTTGTTTTGTTGCCGATGAATTTGTGTTAGTATTACAGATTGAAAAACAACCACAAATTACTTTGATATTATTTATTTTATTGAGCATAGGGGGAACCAGTCTAAAAATTGTGCAACATGGTCCGACATGGTGAGATAAAGTTTGGAGCCCTTAGGGAAAGTAGTAGCTTGTTGAAAAAGGAGGTAGGGTGGTAAATGGCAGGAGAGTGGAGTCTCCTTCAGGTTGGAGCCTAAGAACACTTCAGGGTGGTAGGGTGGTGCAAGGGTAGGTTGGATCTTGCACAGGGCATTGGAGCATCCTTACAGCCACAGATGGTAAATCTAGGGTGTCAGAGTTGATAATATTAGGGCGCTTGAGCATCTTTCAGGTTAGAGCCTATAAGCTATGTCGTTGGAGCATCCTTCCAGTTGTAGCTGATGAATTAGGGGTTTGGATCCTCATTTCATATGTAGTTGGAGAATATCAGAAGTTGGATATTCGCATTAATGTATTCTTAAAAAGGCCTATATTAAGAAGTGTTTGGTGGTCTTTCTCCTGGAAGGGTTTTGACCTAAAAATATGGTGTGTGACTATATTTGATACCATGCATTGTTGAATGGTGTTGATTTGATGTTACTGTTAATTAATTCTATATAAAGTTAAAAATTAACTAATTGAAGAGAAATATTGACTCACCCCCTCTTATTATTTCCAACAATCTTTTCCTTAGGTTGAGATTCTGGTACTACATAGATAATATATTTTAAATAAATGACGTCTTCAATAACACGGTACCTATCATCCTAGGTTAATCCATCAAGTACCTCACAAGAAAACTTGTTCTTGTAGTACTCAACTAACAAGAGATATTTCTAGTGAGCTGAGATCTCCACAGGAAAGAGAGTGAGTGGTATTCTTGAAAAGGCATCGACTACCACATTATTCTTTCCCTCAACATACCTGATCTCAAAATCATATGCCTAATGTTTATTGATCCACTTCCATTTTTGCTCACTCAACTCTTTTTGCTCCATGAGGAACCTTAATTTGTTATGATCTCTCTTCACCTTAAACCTGTTCCCCACTGAGTAAAGTTTGAAATTGGCTAATGCATGCATGATGGCGAACATATCCTTATCATATATTGAGTAATTTAGATCATATTCCTTGATTTTGTGGCTCTCAAAAGTAATGGGATTGTTATTTTGCATCGACACGACTCTTATCCCTATAACTGAAGTATTGCATTCAAGCACGAATGGTTGAGTGAAGTCTTGTAAAGCTAGCACACGACATGAAATCATCATCTATTTCATCCTCTCTAAGGTTATCATATGCTTCATCTATATAAATGGGAGACCCTTTCTTAGTGAGGTATATAAGAGGTTCCGTCAGCTATGAGAACCCCTTAACAAAATTCTTGTAATATGTGAAGAGGATAAAGAAGAATTTTAGTTCTTTCACATTGTTTGGGATAGGCCACTCGATGATTACCATAGTTTTATCCTGGTGTACCTGAACTCGTCTCCCTTGATCACATGACCCAAATAAAGCATCTTAGTCATACCAAACTCACATTTGCAATTTTTTGCATAAAACTGTTATTCTCCTAAAATTCCAAAAAATTCGTCCAAGTTCCTAAGATGATCTTCCCTAAGTTCTGATGTAAATGAGTATGTCATCAAAGAAAACCAATAGATTTTTTCACAATTCTTTATTGAATGCACAATTCATGTAGAAATAAAATGTAGCGAGGGCATTAGTTAGCCCAAATGTCATAACAAAAAACTCATATTGCTTATAATGGCATTGAAAAATAATATTCAGGATGTCTTGTTCCTAAACTTTGATGTGGTGGTAGCTCGATCAAAGATCTATCTTAGAAAAGTATTTTTTTCCCTTCAAATCATCCATTATCATCAATCCTTGGGATTGGATACCAGTTCTTAATTGTTTTCTTGTTAAGTTAGTGATAATCAATACACATCCTCATGGAGTCATCTTTCTTCTTGACCAACAATACCAAAGAAGCAAATGGACTAGAACTAGGACGAATATGGCCCAACCTTAACAAATATTTGATACCCTTTATGTTCCACTACATTGATGATATTGATGTCATTCTTTCTACATAGTTGCATATGCTGATGAATAATGATGTAATCTGAATAATATAATGACGATATGGGGTGAACTTAATGCGTTAATGAAGAAATGAAATTATCTAAACAAAGAACAGTATAGCCCTTAGGAAGATTAACATTCTAGTTGGGCATCCATAGATTGTACTCAAAATTTTACTGTTGCATAATAATAAAACGCTCAACTGCTGCACCGGTTTTCCCAAGTTGGGTTTTTCCGACATTTGGCCAAAAATAACGGTGTCATATTTTTATGTGTGTGCTATATTTTCTTAGTTTCTAGCACTATTTCTTCCACATTTTTTATTTGTGAAAATCACAGTGTGAATTATTTGGTACTTGTAGTAGAAAACTGCAAATAAATTGTTAAATAAATTAGCATTTAGGAAAAGAATTTCCACTTGCTATGATAGATGAAATTTTCACAGGGTATCAGAGTGTGAGTGATCAACTGGGGAGCTCAGAAGTGGAGAAGGGAATTTTTGGGAACAACAGGCCATAATTCCTAGAGGTTGCATAGTTCATTGATAGGTAGGCCGAATTGCTGGGGGGAAAATTCGATTTTCAGTTGCAGGTTGGTAGAAATTCAAGTTGCTAGGGATAGTAATTCCAACAGTCAGAGGGAGAAACACCAATTCAGATTTTTCACTGAGCAGATTCTTTGGTTGGACGCAAAGGGTTTTGTAGTAGTAGAATCAATGTTGGGCAGAAGAGAAAATCACACAGAGAGGGAAAATTTCTCTCGAGTAACTGTGAGTATCAAAAGTTAAATTTTTTCTAGTAGCATAGTGGTAGTCGCTGAGTGAAAATTTTCTCACTCCAGAAGGAAGTGTGTATAGCAGACCCAACAAACAAGTAGAAGGAAAGAGGGAGTTTTTGACATATTTAGAGATGGACACAACTGGGCTTAGAGATTAGGATAGGTTGGATGGAGTCTCCAACTACGTAATCTGGAAGGACAGGTGTTATAGACATATTTGGGCACTGCAACCCAAATCACATATGTCCATAAACCAAGGGCTTCTAAGTCCCTAAAAGTGTTGTTTCATACCCTAAAGGAGCAAGGTCAGTTGATTACATCATCTCCCCGAAGTTCTCCATGAAAAATTGCTCAGAACTAGTCAAAACTGGACCATACAGATTTCTCAGTGCTAAGGGTGCAATGCATCTGACCTGCCTCATGCAAAAAGTGCGATGCATATTGAAAATCTCTTTTGTGGGGTGTGATGAGCGAGAGAAGACAAATGGTAGAAGCAGTTAGCTAGGTGGAAACCTAGAGAATATTCTAGAAACTTCCCATTTGACACTTGCCTCTTTGAATTCGCCCAGGGATGAGTAAGAGATCATGAATCTCCAAGTGGAACCAAGAACTATCAGAGAGAGGACACTAATCAAAATCCCAGAAGCTGACTCACCCACATGCAGACATCTATATATGGATCCCTCATCCCAGAGATCCAGAGGATGGAATCTTGTATTTTGTAAGGAAGTGCTGTTGGTTTCTTTGTGGAACATCATAGTGTTTGGTGATCTAAGCTTTTCATGAGGTGAAAAATGGCTTTCATGCTGGGAGGATGACGCTGGGTCATATCAATGGGTTGTAATCCTCTCTTCTACTATTTCTATCAATAAAGCTATTTGAGTTTTCCTCCACATTCTTGTGTGTCTGAGTTGATATATGCATTTGTGTGGTCAATATATATCTGGTCCTATATTGTTTATGGTTGTAGATCTCTGTGCTTTGATGGCATTATGCTGCTTTGACTTTATAGGTGCTCTTTGAAGCAGGACAAGCAAGGAAGGAGAGGCAAAGATCTGTCAAAGGGGAGAGGAAACAAGCAAGGAGCCAAGCGAAAGACTGAGGTTGGTACTCTATGCTTCTCTCTCATCTACTTCTCAT
>APFE030250387.1:19173-51426 GCA_000404065.3 Pinus taeda | reverse complement strand
TTATGACACATAGGAAATAGTTAAGTATAACTTGGTCTAGTGTAGAGTTAGGTAAAGTGTGTTTCTTTACTATGTACATTTGTAACTTACAATCCGATGGTCACGATATGTTCTAGAAATGAAGTGTTTTGACAGTTCATTCTCCCCTTGGTATTACTGACACTTGATCTATGTCTTAACACTCGATTGGTCCATGATCTCTATTTAAAGAGCATGGAGGGTCATTTGTAGGGTGACCGTTCATGAGAGAATCTTATGTAATTTTTCTTTCTTTTATTAATAAATTTCCTGAAGTGGTTGCATTGGCTTAGGCAGTGGACTGTTTCCCTCTTTGAGGGTTTTAACCACGTCAAGAATATTGGTGTATTGATCTGCGATCTATTTGTGAGTGTTCTCCTTTGGTGTTCTATCTGAGGAACATACCCTATAATTTCCTACATACCACAATCAATCAAGAATTCATGTGATCTTCATAACTTCATGACCACAAGCATTGTATAGACCATAGATCTGATGGAGTAGAATGCACCAACCATAGAGGTTGTATGAGGCTAGGAAACTCCTTGATGAGTACTCTTCACAAATCCCAACAATGTCTGATATTTGCAAAAACTTCATTACTGCTTCAGATAAGACTCAAATATTTGTCATACAATAGTTACAATATCCAAATAGGGCAATGTGATATAGTTTGTAAATTGCCTTAATTATTTGACTACAAGTATATATATGTATATACAAATGTTGTCAAATAGATTAGTCCACACTTCTAGCTATGATCCAATATCCCAATGAGTTCTTACTGAGTGGCCCAGATTAAAGTGAAGGCAACCAAATAGATTTTATTATTCTAGAGGGCTTATATCAACACAAAAATGCCATCGTACTTTGAATCTAGTTTAGACTTTCATCTCTCTGGTTCAGGGTTTTGCGCTATTATGTGCCACAGGTATTTATTCTTGGAGACTTAGCAACTGTTGAATAAATATGCTTCGAAATTTCCTTTTTCAGAGAGTTGAGGATACTAATGCAAGGGCCAAATGGTTCAGAGCCATGATGAGGACTTCAATGCTGTAACATGCAATGTTATATTCAATATATTCACATTCTTGATTAGTATTTTGAATAGTACTTAAAGGCCAAGCTTTTGTCACATAAACTTTGCACTCTGTTCCAAAACATTCCTCAGACTATATCTTCAAAAGGGTTGAAGGCTGATCGAATGGCCAACATATATTGCAGGCAGTGCGTCTACTTTAGATCCACTTGTAATAAAAAAAATGGAACCAACGAAAAACCCATTAAACAAAACATAGCTGAAAACACCGTCAAAATTATCCTCCTCGTCAAGTATTGCAATGTTCCTCAAGTCTACAAGTGATATAAAGAGGTTCTTTAGATCTGTGTGCAATCCATATCAAGGAGAGCTAATGAATGCCCTTATATATTTTTTAATGTGTACTATTGATATAGCCAAACTAATAGATTTGAGTTAAAATCTAGGAGCCAAATATGAGGTTGATTTTATTTTGGAGGGAAGATTAAAATTTAAAATTGAAATACACGAGTTCCAAAAACCCCTTCTTTGAAACTTTATTTAATTTCAAATTTGACCCTAGTTTGGAGCCAAATTTCCCTTTTATTTTTTATCAACTTGAATTTTAAAATATTAATTTGACATCAATATTTTATTAAAACATCCTTATTTTCCATTAATATTTCCACATAATCCATCTATTTGAGGGTTTGGCTACAAGATGGATGCACCATCTTTGAATGGGCATAACTCTCCAACTGAGAGGGCCCACAAAGCACTTTGCATATAAAAAAAAATGGCTTGATGAGGGTTATCAACCTGGAGGTGTCTGATGAAAAATATGGCCAACAAGTGTGGGGAAAGTATAATCATCATCTAGAGGATCCAAAATCTCGAGATAGGGTTTCATAAATGCATCATCTCATCCATGCATGCTTGCATACTAAGGACATCAATGATGATATCTTGCACTTGCTTTGCCATCAATGAAAACATACTAAACAAGTTATCGACTAACTGCATTCAGGAAGAGATCCAGAGAGGGACCAGAGATGGTAGATCAAGAAAGGAAAAGGAAGAGGATAATTTTTCTCTTGCAGGAAAAGCCAAGGGAAAGAAAGGAAAGGGAAGGATGAGTCTAGTCAGAAGGACGAGAAGAAGAAGATGGATTTAAGCAAGATAAAGTGCTTCCATTGCTACAAGTTTGGGAACTATTCTACTAAGTGTCTTAATTGGAAGAAGGGATATAATAAGGATAATGTTGTTGCATCAGTTGAGGTAGATGGGTTTTCTTCTCAGTTTGAGAAATAATTCTCATTGATAGCTTGCATGAAAAGCTCAATAGGCAATATCACATGGTATATTGATTTTGGTGCATCCTTCCATAAGATTACGAACAAGGAGTATTACAACCAGTTAGATGAGAAGGACATGCAGGTTCATATTGAGCTAGGAGATAATGGTAGGTACACGACCAAGGGAGTTGGTATTGTCAGCTTTGAGAGGGAGTGTGGGAGCTCTATCCATCTCAAATATTTTCTCTATGTTCTAGGCTTGAAGAAGAACCTTGTTTCAATAGGAACTCTTGAGGACAAGGGATATGATTTCATCTTCCACAGAGGTAAGGCATACCTCAAACACAACTAATGGATCAGTGAAGTAGATAGGTGTGAGGATGAGGAACCTCTATAGGTTGCAGGTAGAGACTTGTACAACCTTGAGAAACAACGTAGGTGGTGATCAAAGTAGAGATGCTGGAGAAATTTGGCACAGGTGCATGGGACACTTGCATGATGGGTCATTGAAGATTATTCAAGAGAGAGACACAATATTACTAGAATGCAACTTTGATTAGCATGATGTGTGTGAGGGGTGCACGCTTGGTAAGTATGCCAAGACTTCTTTTTAGGGATGAGACAATAGAGCCAAAGGGATTTTGGAGCTAGTGCATTCAGATGTATTCAAACCCTTCTCTTCTCCATCTCTTATGAGACTCAGGTCTGATGTTACTGTTATTGATGATTATTCTCAGAAAACTTCGAAGTTTTTATGAAGAAGAAAGATGAGGTCTTAACCAAGTTCATGGAGTTTAAGGTCTTGGTAGAAAACCAAACCAGGAAGAATATCAAGGCAGTGAGGAGTGACAATGGTGGAGAATATATCTCTAATGCCTTCAAGGACTTGTGTGTCAAGGAGGACATTAGGAGAGAGATGATAACACCCCATAACCCTCAACAAAATGGGGTGGTTGAGAGGAAGAACCACAATATTAATGGAGTGGCCAAGGCCATGTTGCATTATTGGAGTCTACCTATGTTCTTATGAGTAGAGGCATGCAAAAATGCAGTATTTCTGCAGAACAAGAGTCCACACAGGGTGCTTGGATGAGTTACACCAAAGGAGGATTTCACAGGAAAGAAGCTTGATGTCTTACAATTCTACATGTTTGGCACAAAATTTTACTACCATGTGTCCAAAGATAACAGGAAGAAGCTAGAGCCTACAACATAAAAGGGTATTTTCATGGGATACATTGAGACAACAAAGGAATATATGGTTTAACTACTAGGACTCATGAAGACAGTTCTCAGATGGGATGTGAGGTTTGAGGAGTCCATAGATCCGAGTGAGTCCTTAAATTGAGAGCATGTTAGAGTACCTGAGATGGAGGAGCTACTCACTCCGAAGGAGGAGCCTCAACCAGGATCATAAATTAAGTCTCAACTAGGTGGCAAGCAAGTTTCACAATAGGAGGATAAGGAGGAGAGACTGGGACGAGAGTAGGAAAATACTCAGTTCGAGACTCCTGGCATAGGGAGGAAGATAGCCAAGTGGGATGACAAATTAATTTAGGAGGCCCAAGAGCATGTTGAGGCTCCTAGCACCATGTTCAGGAAGAGAAAGCAACCACAAAGTTACATGGGTTATATGGCATTGATGACAGACTTGGTGGACACTGACCATACAATGTTGATGTTGATTTCAAATGAATTTACACCATGTTCACTAATCCTATACTGTTCTACCTTCTTATCTTCTGCAATAACATTTTTGTTGATATTGTGCCTTGAATTTAGATTCATCACGTC
Organism: Pinus taeda; assembly: GCA_000404065.3. Taxonomy (NCBI): domain Eukaryota; kingdom Viridiplantae; phylum Streptophyta; class Pinopsida; order Pinales; family Pinaceae; genus Pinus; species Pinus taeda. Next base: position 47,301 of record APFE030250387.1, on the reverse strand, counting down.
CCGGTTTCTTTTGTCTATAACTTTTATGGCTGATTTCAAATTCTATGTTGGTGGTTATTTCATCTCTATAGATTTTCTGACTTCTGGTCTTAGTGTATTTTCTAGTTGGTATTTCATTCCTATAGCTTTAAAGATATTTGGTTTCACCACCTCTCTTTCCCTTTGGTAATTTAAGCCTGTAACTTCTAAAGCCAATTTTAGGTTATCTATGTTTTGGTTTCTCATCTCTGGAACTTTGACAACTGATTTCAGAGTCTGTGTTTGTTGGTATTCTATCTGAATAAATTTTCTCACTGATGATTTTAGAATAACTGTTGCTAGGTATTCCAACAATTGCAACAATAACAATGGTTTTATAATTCCCAATTTTGAGTATTTTACCATGATAACTTTCATAGTTGATTTCATTAACACGGTTTTCCAACATTTCTACCTTAACATGCTCAATATTATCTTCTTCAACGCTCAGGTCAACTGCAAATTTTGTACCTTTAAAATTATCATTGGATGATTCTGCATTTGAATCACTGTTAGAGTCACTTTCCTTCTCTATGACACATCCCTTTTCCTAGTTAGAGCATTCTTTATTGTCAGTCCCTTTCATCTCAATGACTTATTTTGTTATACATGCGACATATGATTCAAAATGTTTTATTGATTTTTCGAGTGTTCCTTTCATTTCCAGTAATATTTCTCGAATAGTTATAAGTTCATATGTTCCCATGATTTCAGGATCTCTGGCTTAATAGAGAGATTATGAAATGATTAATTTCCAAAGGACCGGATGGATCTGATACCAAAGTAGCGACAAAACTTAGAGTTGTTTGTGCTTTTAAAATGTAAAATACACAATGTATTGTAAATAATATTTTTATTAATAGGATGAATGTCCAAGGATGATTGAGTGTTACAATGAGGGCTTGCTTATATACCTAGGCAGGTGCCTCGTCATGATTGGCCATGTCCTTAGAGACATGCCTCTTCATTATCTAATGATTAATTAACTATTATTATGATTATTATTTATTCATTTATTTTTTATATAAGTTATATTCATAATAGATATGGGGCTTATGCACTATTTCCTTGGTTTGGAGGTTTGATAGGGTGACGGTGAGATCTTCGTTGGACAAGGGAAGTACACTACAAATATTCTACAGAGATTTCACATGCAGGATTCTAGGCCCATGGCTACGCCTCTAGTCACAAACTAGAGGAAGGTGGATGCCAGAAAAGTAGAGAGATTAGATGCTATAGTATACAAGAAACTTATAGGGTCAATGTAATTGGTCAACACATGACCTAATATTTGTTTTGCAGTCAACCGGTTGAGTTAGTTCATGATGGAATCGACCAAAGTTCATTGGGTTGCTTGATGTGAGGCTTGAGGGATTCATAGATGCAAATTGGGCAAGGAGCTCCACAGATAAGAAGAGTACTTCAAGTGGCGTATTCAACATTGGGTCGACGACTATTTCCTAGTACAACAGGAAGTAGAGATCAATTGCACTCAGTTCAATAGAGGTCGAGTACATCGATGCTAATTTGGGAATGTGTGAGGCTATTTGGATTATGAAGTTTCTTGTGGGACTTTTCAGACAAAGAATGGAGCCTACTATGATAATGAAAATTGCATTAAACTATATGAGAATATATTATTTTAGATATAAGTTTTGAGTTGTACATAATCCCTTCCTCACTAAGAGGGACTGTTGGAAATGGTAGTGTGGAAGGTCTTCTTGGCTTGTTCCTTAGCCAAAAAATACCATAACCAATATTCCTTTTACCATAGACGAGTTTGTGAAGATTGGAATCTCATGTGAGGATTTGGAGGAACATTTAAGTAGACTTCTAATAGGCAGTTCATATTTAGAAGAGAACGAGTAGGAGAGCTTCAGTCTTGATTGGAGCAAGGACGAGTTACACTAGTAATTGTCTTAGTTAACAAGTCAAACTCAACTCGTGAATTGTACTCGCTAGATATAACATATATCGATTTGATAAAAGGACGATGAAGGAAAATGTTTGTATCATTATTGTTTTTCACAAGTTTGTGTGAGGAGAGCTTCTTGTTGAGAGTGTGTATCAAGGAGGATCCAATACTCATAATTGTGAGAGACATTTCCTTGCCAGGTTTGCGCTAGGAATTAGGAGGTATTTCCTAAGTAATAGGGGAACTATTTCCCTATGGAAATAGGAGATTTCTTGTGCTAGGAAATAGGGGGAGAGACTGCGCAAGGAATCAGGAATTGGGTCGAGTTACTTGCATGGTGTTTCAAGCTAAGTCTAAGCAGTGAGAATGAGTGTGTTTTCTAGTGAAACAATATTGCCTTGTAAGAGATCTAATTTCTCAGACTATATCAATAAATTCAACAACAAAGAAGTGGGTTTTACCAGTTGGTTTCCTAATAAAAGTTTTGTCTCCTCTGTGAATGTGTTCTTTATCTTTGTGTTTATATTCCGCTGCTTATCTATTGTTGAGAAATTTTGTGTCTTGGTGAAAATAAATTAGTTTCAGATTTTTCATCATCAAAATTGTATGATTTCATGGAAAATATACATACAACATGCTTGTGTCGCACATGTGGGCCAATGATAAATTATTTTTGAAAAAAAAAAAATTTATGAGTGGGGCGGCTTAATATTGAAACCTAGGGCCCTACTAATGCTCTATCATTAATGGTAATGTTAAGTTCTTTATCATTCATTTTCATCCTTTTACTTACATTTTTAACATTACCATTAATTATTTTAAGATGTTTGAGAGTGGGTCCAAATTCATTGGATTTCGTATGGATAAAGTGGAATTTTAGTTTCCACTCAAAATCTAGTAAACTTAACAATTTTTAGGATTTCAAGATTGATGGGATTGCACCTTTTCCATTGGATTCTGTCATGTATGAGAGTATGGAGCTGCCATTTAATCAATATCACCAAGCCTTCAATGTACTTTGATGTTAGTGGGAATTGATTGTTAAAATCCTCTATCTTGACCCTAGTAAAACTATACCCATCGCTCAAACAAAATACAGATTTGACATGTTAAGCTTTTTCTTTAATATTTTAATGTTTAGAGTGTTGAAAATGTAACTAGTTTCTGTCTTCATAATTGATATTGTACTCATTTCAATATGTATCCTATGTAACAAATAAAAGAAGAAAATATAAGTTTATTATTATTAAAGCATGGGTTTAATGCTTCTCATTGATGGTATTCTAGGTAAAATCATGTTCTTCATGCATCTAGGGTTTCTTAGTTCTTAGGATTTATTGTCATGAGTCAAAGGAGTCAACATCACATTTATAAGACCCTTCTAGGAAAAAAATAATTGGAAAAATAATTATTTTTGAGTCTAGAAAGTCTTGGAAACTCCAAAAGTATAAGTCGGCCTTGACAACTTCAAGTTGTCCTAAAGGAGGTAATTCAACCCTTTAGAAAGGCTATATAAAGGACAAGTTCGACCTCATTTGTCACTCACTCATCAAGAAGTTTGATCTCAAGGAAAAAGTTTGATCTATAGATGGGAAGCAAGAAGGTAAGAGGAGCAAATGTCTAGAACTATATCATTCTCTTTCTTAACAATAGTTATGATATCAAATTGACAAATGCATTCATATTGATCAATTGTTACTTTTGAATCATTAATTTCATATTCCTTCTAGCCAAAAATATATTTTCTTTGACCAATGTTTGTCTCTTGAATTAATAACTGATTTTCCAAATTAATATTGATGTAATTTTCCTCGCTGCTTGTATTGATATTGATATTAATTTCCTTCCCTTGGATACTTCCTTTTAATGTAATTAATATGTGATCTATAATCGAAAGACCTTTGTAGGAAAATCTTTCTTCCTTCGAGATTCCAGATTATAATGGTTTTTTTTGGTCTTCATTAATTGACTTATATGTGGAACTCATTTTTTAATCCTCCTTGGCTTCTGTAAAGTATATTTCCTTGAGATTTATAAATTATAAATATACATATTTTTTCAACTTTTTAAGTCTTGTATTTTATGATATAACTACTTATTATAATATGTTTTTTAATAATATGATGGGTTGTATTCGCCTTTTAAATACTTGCGTTAAAATAAATTTTATTACTTCCTTTGTTTTTTGATAAAAAATATAAAGCTTATAAAATATAAACTTTATTTATAAGGTTTATAATTATTAAGTTATAACTATCTAAAAAATGATCTTGATTGCCCACGACCCTTGGAGTTGGTGACGGATGGGTATGACTAATATGAAGAAGTGGATGCCTAAACACTCAGTGGTCAACGCGGATAGAATAAGTTACACAGACTGCAATTATGGTAGATGATTGGACTCTACAGGTGGATGACGGTTAAAAATGGATGTGTGTTTACTTGGGCTGAATTTTGTAACAGGGAATGGATGCGTGATCTGTAATTGAAACTTGAAGTGATATACAAATTTCAAGTGGAAATTCTTATGTGTTTTGGGTAATGGATAAAGCTAAAAAACACATAAACAAATTATTTTTAAACTTATTTAATATCCAAAATAGATACAAAATACCATATCATAAACACATAACAATAAACATGATAAAGGAGCTCACCCCTCTCCTGGGCTACATCTTCTAGTCCAGCTTCCAATGCGGGGCCTCTTTCATTAAGTGCTCAAATTTGTGTTTTCATGGCTTTAAAATGATTAGAATAAATTTTTTTTTGTCTCCAATGGATCAAGAACTATCAAAAACCCCCATCTGGGTTCTTTCTACACCTCATTTGGCCAATAACTAAGAAAGTTATGCCTGTTACAAGTTTTTTTCCCTAATTTTCCTAGCTAAGCATCCTACAAGTCGACCCAAACTTGGCTTAAGTGCCCCAAACTAGGAACGGAAATGAAAACCTGGCCTACAATCTTGCCTGATGGATGAAATTATCAAATAGTCACCCAGTTTCTGAAATTTTAGGTCGTATGGGGGCCACATGCCTAGGAGTTGGGGCTAACCGCCAGTCCCCACTGGTCAGGCCCCCAACACCTGGTGTATGGTCTCATTAACGTGCATGTGACCACATAGGGAATCACGATTCCAGGTGTGCACCTTTTTCCAAAGAATGTCGTCATATAGGGCGCATGTGCCCTAAGTATGGCCCTCGCTCCGTGCCTTAGGGACTAGCCCCTCTATTGACTCTGCCCATGGTTCTGTGATGGGTATTATGACCCGAGGCTGCCCCCCATTCAACCTCTGCCATGGTTCTACTCTGGTGCCTTGAGTTGAGGGTTGTGACCATGGGGCTATGGCTAAGCCCTGGCCCATGGTCTCACCCCTTAGTTCTAAGGGCGCAGGGACTAGGGCTAGGGCTTCGCCCCGACCCCAACTCCCAAATGAAATGCACTCCATTTTAAATGAACCCTAAGACCATTTTTTATTAAGTGATATGTGTGATGGCACATTGGTAGATGGTTGATGTTTGTTGGTGCTTGGTCTTGAGTTTGATTCTCGTGGGGTGACCTTCGCCTTCACACTAAAATTTTACAATGCCAACAGGAGGCCACATGGTAGTCAGAAATTGGCCCACATGGCTCTCCCTCATAGGAACAAGTTAATGAACCTTAAACCAATGGAAATCCACCATTCATGAGCCAATACAAAAGAGACACTTATCAACAAACCATTGACCAATAAAATACGTAGTAATCTACCCAATCACCTGCCTAGTCAGCGTACAGACTGCTGACTGGGTGTATTTGCAATCCAAATTACAAAAATTTCAGTTGTTTGACAAATCAATTAGAACACAATATCAGGAGCATACAATATTAGTTTTGAATGAAACGAGTTGCGTTGAATTCAGGGATACGATATCTTCGCACTGGTACAAGTTTCAATCACTTTTGAACACTATGAATTTTGAGCACTAAACTGATCCCTTGGATCACTCCTCCCCATTGGAAACTTTTAGACCTCCAAAAACTCATTTTTAGACAACAAATAGATGAGGGTATATTTCCCTCATCCTTACTATTTAAACCCATTTGGATTTGTCACTTTGAGCTCCTCATGAAGATACTTCACTCTTGAAGTCTTTGTCTTTCTGTCAAAGATAATATCTTGCTGCAATTTTTCAAGATATTTAGAAAATAAAACTTCCCTTGAATGAATTTGAACATTCCCTCCTTGATCTTCAATTAAAGAATGCATATTCAATTTTAAGTTCACTTCATTGTGAACATTGTAGTCATAATGATGCTTAGCATGTCTAGCCTTGCACTTGGCTTGACTCTTTACGCAATGTGATTGCCATTGCCATGCACCATCCCTATTCAAGGAAAAAACATTATGAAACCCATAAGAGGATAATTTAGAACCAATGTCCTCTTTGTCAAATAGCTTTTGCATTTGATTTTTGACCCCTGCATTCTTGAACACCGACATATTTTTCATACCAATGTTCAACAATGATGCATTCTGTTGCAATTTCATTTCATATTGTTTTCCTCTTTTAGGAGGCAACATGTTAGACTCCAGAAAAATATTATCACATGGATTAACAACTTCACTAAAATCAGATTTAAAAGTTGATTCATATCCTTGAAAAGCATCAGATTCATCAACATATTTATGTTTAATCATCAACAATGTAAAATTATGACTAGCATTTACAAGCCTCTTCATTTGTCCAACATTCACATGAGATAAATTCAACTTCTTGCTATGTGCTTTAACAATGTACTAAATCCCATATTTAAACAAGTGATACTTGTTCGCATAGTTATGAAATATGGTTTTCCTATCATATAAGTATTGAATTCCCAAAATAATACCACAAATGTAAAGTGGTACCACATCAAGTTCTATCTCATCAATAAAAATTTCAGTGATGGAAAATCTAAGTATGCATTTTCTTGTCACTCGAAACTTGGAATTGTCACATACCCAACCCAAATGATAAGGTTTAGGATAAGGAATCATTTCCAAATTTAGTTTCTTTACAATGTCTTCTAAAACAAGGTTTGCTTGTGAACCACTATCAAACAAAATATCTACCTTGTTATGTTTTGTGATGATTCTAATATGGAACAACTCTATTATTTCTCTTACATTTTGAGTTTCAATGGGTTTGCTAGAAGAACTAGTACTTGCAATTAAATCCTTACCTTTCAATCCCATGGCTATGATTTTTGTTTCATCTCTAGAATCAGATCCTATATCTTGTTGTGTAGTTGCAACAATATTTTCTTTCTCCTTGTTATTAAAATTTTTGGGTCTCATCTCAGGATGAAGTTTCCAACAATGCTCTTCATCATGGCCTTCTTTAGAAAAATGTTTACATGTGAGATTTTCTCCTTCTTTCTTGACTGAAGAATTATTTTTATTGTTTCCTTTAAAATTCCCTTTCCTTTTTCTCGAAACTTGAATGACTTCTCACTAGTTTATTCAGAAACATTCTTCTCTCTTGCCTATACATGAGTTTCCTGTATACAAAATTCATCTAGTTTTGTAGGGTTAAACATGAGAATTGTATGTCTCAAGTAAATGTGCAATCATCCAATGTATTTGAGAAAAGTATCTTGAGAGGAAAAATCTATACCCAAAATCCAAGCCCTTTCCCTAAATTCTTGAGTATAGCTTTGCACATTTTTCCCCTTAGCTTGCCTAAAGTTTTGCCAATCCATAATAGATTTTTGCATGTATGCCAATGGATAAAACTTCCTTATTATTGCAACAACAAAAACATTCCAAGAGGATAAAACCTTACCATGTTTCTTCATGTGCTCTTGAGTTTTTGCTTCCCACCAAATAAGTGTTGCACCTTCCAATCTAAGAGAAGCAAGTTGAATTTTGGTCTCATCATCATTTATTATTTGTCTCCTGCAATACACTTCAATATGATGAACCCAATTATCTAATTTCTCAGCATCTACCTGTCCATCATACATAGGAAATTCAAACTTTATATCAAGCTTTAATAAAGGATTTTTACCATGTCCTTTTGGAGAATTTGGAGGTGTTTGTGAAAGGGTAGAAGAAGTAGAAGATGAGGATGAGGATGGAGGTGAAGGTAGTGGTTTCTCACCATTCCCTCCATTCCCTTTGGGAATATTGTATCCTTTTCCTCCATCTCCTTTTGGAGGTTTTGAGCTCTCTCCATACAACCTTTAATTCCTCTCTTCATAAAGAACCTTTACCAGTTCAGACATCTCAAAAAAATCTTTTCTGAAAGTTCTTTCATCTTCATACATCCCTTAAGGACCTTCTTCATGTGCCATGACTATTGAAGCTTAAGGTGTGTTTGTTCTCCTTGAAACAATTTGAGATCTTGGCTCCATAAGTGCTCCTCCTCCTCTTTTAAACTTCAACCTTGTAAGCATCAGAAAAACACTTGCAAACCAAATCAAACCTTCACAATAACCTGATGCTCTGATACCAAAATCATCTGTAATTGAAACTTGAAGGTGATATTCGAATTGCAAGTGAAATTTCTTATGTGTTTTGGGTAATGGATCAAGTTACAAAATACATAAACAATTTTTTAAAAACTTATTTAACAACTAAAATAGAGACAAAATACCATAGCAGAAACACATAACAACGAACATGATAAAGGAGTTCACCCCTCTCATGGGCTACATCTCCTAGTCCAACTTCCAATGAAGGGTTTCTTTCATTAATTACTCAAATTTGTGTTTCCATGGCTTTAGAATGCTCATAATGGAAAAAAAAAATATCCAATGGATCCAAAACTGTCAAAAACCACCATCTGGGTTCTTTTTGCGCCTCATTTGGCCAAAAACTGAGAAAGTTATTCCTGTTACAAGTTTTTTTCCCAATTTTCCTAGCTAACCATCCCACAATTCATCCCAAACATGGCTTGAGCCCCCCAAACTTGGAATCGGCGTGCAAACCTGGCCTACAATCCCGTCTGATGGGTGAAATTATCGAACAGTTAACTTGTCCACGAATGCCTAGTTTCCAAAATTTGAGGTCGTATGGGGGCCATGTACCCAGGGGTTGGGGCTAATCGCCTGCCCCCATTGGCCGGGCCCCCAACACTTGGTATATGGTCTCATTTATGCACATGTGTCCACATCGGGTGCCAAGATTCTGGGCACATGCATTTTTTAGGAGACTATGGTCATATAGGGTGCATGTGCCTTGGGGATGGCCCCCGATCCGCACCCTAGGGTCTGACCCCTCTACTGACTCCACCCAGAGTTTTGTGATGGGTCTTGTGATGCGGGGTTGGCCCCCATTGTTCTTCTCTAGTACCTTGAGTTGAGGGCTATAACCATAGGGCTGGGGCTAAAACCTGACCCACGGTCCCATCCCATGGTTTTGAGGGCACAGGGACTAGGGTTGGGGCTTAGCCCCGACCCCAACTCTTAAATGAAATACACTCCATTTTAAATGAACCTTGAGACCATAGTTATCAAGTGATATGTGTAATGACGCATTGTTAGATGCTTGATGTTTCTTGGTGCTTAGCCTTAAGTTTGATTCCCATGGGGTGCCCTTGGCCCTCAGACCAAAATTTTAAAATGCCAACAAGAGGCCACGTGGTAACCAACAAGTGTCTCATGTGGCTCTCCTTCATAGGACCAAGTCAACGAACCTTAAACCAATGGAAATCCAACATTCACGCGAAAATAAATAAAGAGACACTTGTCAACATACCATTGGCCAATAAAATACATAGTCATATGCCTAGTCAGCATACAGACTATTGACTGGGCGTACCTACAACCCAAATTACAAAAAAAATAGTTGTTTGACAAATCGATCAAAACACAATATCGGGAGCATAGGATATCGATTTTGAGTGAAGCGAGTTGCATTGGATTCAGGGTGATGAGATCTTCACACCGATATAGGCTTTGATTAAGGGCATTAGATCTTCGCACTTTTAATTTTGAGCATTAAACTTATCCCTTAGATCATTGCGACGATAGGAAACGGGTTGACAGTGGCTCACACAAAAACAATTGGTTGTTGGAGTTCAAATGGCAGAAAAATGGAGAGCGACAAGCTAGCGAAACGAGCAGAAAGGTAGTTGGTTATTTTTTTTGGTTGTGGCTCTCAAGTGAAGTTTGGTTGTGGCGTCGATATGTTGTGTGGCCCGATTAGCAAGCGACGTGCTAACTGGTGGCTTATTGTGGCTGATTGGAAACAACAGTGGCGGCTTATTACCACTGCTTGATAGTTTTGGCTACCGTTTGCGTATAGACTTTTCATATATATTTTTCATTATATAGTTTTTTGCATATAATATTTTTTTTATATACAATTTTTTATTCTTAATAATAATTTTTTATTTTTCTTTTATACAGAACTTTTTTTTTTAATAATTTCTTTCCCTTTTTTATATTTTTTTTTCCATTTTTTTAACTTATTTAATATATATATATATATATATATATAAGTATATATATATAATATATATATATTTATTTTTTATCTTTTTATTTTTTTTATTTTTTTTATTTTTCCTTTATGGCCATGGGCCTATTGGAGAAAATGGAGAAACTCCAACTTGTGTAGAGAACGCTTCAGTTGCAACGAGAACAAGGTTGACAAAGGATTGATGGCCAAAGTACAAATTAGACTAGTTCTCTACAGCGACTAAACGACTAGTGGATCGAACAACTCTGATACCAATGCAACGAACACGGTTCATATACTCAAGGGAATGCTCTGATACGAATGTAATGAACAAGGTTCATACTCTATAATAATATTCAGAACACTTCGAAGACAAATACATCCATTGTAGGACAAGAAATATTATATATATATATATATATAATATTTGAAATACAGGTGAGATATGAGATTACAAATGAGGGTCCTGTGTCTCCTAAAGTGTACACCAAAGGCGTAATGTTTAGAACATGGGTTGTCACTCTAAATCCCTATTCACTTCGTTTAGAGTCTCTCCTAGCTAAGTCAAGGGGGTGGTCGCTAAGGACGATAATGAAGGAAAAATTGTTGGAAAAACAAGTCTAGGAGATTAAGGGCAAGGAAATTATTATTAGTGCAACTTGATTATTAATTAAAGAAAGTGAGATTTTATGAGAAATGTGTATTAAGATAAATGCAATTGGGATCAATAAGGTAGATACAAGATATAAATGTAACAAACTAGTACCTTTACAATGCTCAATGGAAATTTAGAAACTTGTAAGAAATAGATACTCAAAGATACAAAAACAATAATGCTGCAAGAAGAATTAGCACATAATTTAAAGACCAAGACAACCAGATATATGAGAAATGAACCTTAAAGAAAGAAAATTGCAAGAAAATATAATATTTCCAGATACCATAAACTTGCAATTTATAGATTTAGCCCACAATTTAAATCACTAATGATCAACAAGGAATGAATGCAACATCTAAGCTAATGTGAAACACAAAATCTTTGTTGATTTTTATTAAGATGCCTAATCTATATGAATCCTTCCTCCTAGCTATTTTGAGACTAGTCTCTAAAGTAAGTTGTGGAGAGAAAGCAAGGGGAAGCAAGCTATGGCTTGGTTAGCGATCCCTCCCCTTGATATTTTAACACCCGATGCCTCTGATGTTGCAGATATTGTGGCTCTGATGATTGTAAGGTCACCATGTTAACCACAAAATAGGATCTATCCTTCACAAGCTACAAAATAAAGGTGGTCCTATTTTCTCTTTCAACCAAGTTTAGGCTTGGAGGTAAATTTTAAGGATGCAATCTAAACTAGGATGCAAATGTAAGATGACGATAAAGTTAGATAACTTCAAAGAGATGATATAATGACAATATGCTTCAATGTGAAGATGTAAACCACTTACAACCAAACTTTATTGAGATATCAACTTCGCTCACAAGGCTACAAGATTTCCAATAACAAGTCAATGAAGAAAACTTAAGATCTCTTAATGAAACAATGTTAATGGCAAAAATTTCAAAAGTCTTTAGTTATAGAGTTTATTAGAGTGTTCTTTGCTGATGAGATATAGAGAATAGGAGCAAGTGAAATTTAATGATATCAACGCAAATAACTAAAAGACAAAGATTGCTAACAATGATTTTCAAAATGATGAAATGCAACAAAAAGATTAAATTATGCAATGCAAATGAAGTTAAAATACAAATGAAAGTTAGTGTCCATTATGTTAGTTCTCCATTTTAAATAAGGAGATGTAGGATGCAAAGGAATCTAGGTCCCTAGTGTTGTTGCTTCCAGAGACAACCTCAGATTTCTTACAAGACCAGTGCTTGGAACATCTACATTTTGTGTGTCTCATATGATTCTCAGGAAGATGGAGACATCACATATATTTTTGTATATATATTTATATTCATATACATATAATAAACAACTTGGGTTGGTTTATTCATCTAAAGGCATAATCCATGTGTTTCTGGTACTTCTTCACATATATGACTCCTAGAAATATATGATGAACTAGTGGAGGTCGAGTAGTTCAAGGACCTACAATTTAATAAGCTTTGGTAGAGAAATGAGAGAGGATAAGGAGATATAGTAACTCATCACATAGAGCTTGAAGTGCCAAGAATTCTACACTTATCACATAGATCTTGAAGCCTCCAGAATTATACACTTTTGAGCCAAAGGTAGACATAATGGATGAAAGAGGATGGGAGTGATTATTCATGGAGCACAATTTTAAATATATAATATCATATCCATATAGACACATGCATTAAAGAATCAATACAAATGAATCTGTAACAACATATGAAGCCTTTATAACATCTACGATTACATGAATTTAGAGAGGAAACATGAACATAATGGAATTAATTAGAAGGATAACATATTGTAGTACTCGAAGGAGGAATCACCACCATTTTCTTAATATTCTAAAGATGCATATCATAAAATCATACAGTCTTGAAAATAACATGTAGTTCTTTCTTTAGAATTCTGAACCTTTGTGAAGTGTTGCTTACCCCTATTTATATGGGGAGGGGAGCATTGAATAATAATTACAACAAAATATCTTAGCCAATCCTCAGCTGTCAGATGGACTAGCTGTCTCAGCCTGGGATGGCTCTGTGGCCCAAAAATGACTACAAAAATTAATTTCTTCAATTAATGGCGACACATTATTGGAAAACAAAATAAGTCAATCAATCATATGAACATGCAAAAAACATATCTCCATGCCCATCCTTGTGATCACCTTTGCTTCAGGTTGTTTCTTTGCCATGGTCTGGTCACCTATGTCACAAGACGATTTCCATTATTTCTGCCTTTACTGCTCGGATCATTCGTTCTTCAAAACTGGGAGCGGTCAACTATCAATTTAATGCCACAGTAAAAAAGCAGAGGTTGCCTGGGCGGTACTTCGTCTTCCCTCTGCATGGAGCACCATGCTGGATCATCAAGTCCTCCTGAGCTTCCATGTCTTCATTTATTCTATATTGGTCGACCTTAGTTTCGTGTCAGAAGGGGCCTTTCTGGGTTAGCCCATGCCGATTTTGAATGTTGCACCTCTTTTCTTAAATGACTCAGCTGCCAACCCACCATGCCTTTAAATTTTTGTGTTACTTCATCGCAGAGCTATTGCATTGGGTTTTTCCATTAAAGGTCCTTACAGGATGGGATTGCCTCCCCTTGACAATTGTGATTGCTGATATGCGGGATTGGGCCCACTCGGTATATCACAATCGGCCATTACATAGTATTACCTATGTTTTCCCTTTTTGGTGATCGTGCTTTTGGATATATGCAAGAAAATATCCTCTTCGTCCCACTAAGTAGAAGCAAAATAGACATCTTAATGCTCGTTGACCTGGGTCGTTGATCCAGGCAGATTCAACTTGGGTCGTTGATCCGGGCCTGATGGTATCACAATCGTAATGCAGGAGAGGGCCTTTTTACCACATTTCATAGTGCTTGCCAATAGTCTAGGTGCGGAACTTCCATAAAGCATGATACATAAAATATTGCATCTCAAACTAGGACTCACATATTGCCATCAAAAAGTGAGGAGGGGCTTCAACACGGATTTATGGTGATTTCCGATGTTTCAGACGTGATAGTTTATAGAATGTATCACATAAAATATTGCATCTGGGAGGGTTCTCACACATCACAATTGCAGGTTGGAAGGGACTTCGATGGAGGAGTGGCATTTGATGTGTGTGATCCCTAATTGCAATATCACAATTGGAGGGGGGGGGGGGGGGGGGGAGAAATTATCACAATTGACGAGAAGGAGTGGTGACGAGAGGATATGAAAATTAGCAGGGGAACTTTGCGATATGCAATATTTGTAGAGGAGGGATTCCATCGCAATCAAAAGGAGTGATGTTGGGCAGATATGTATCACAAAAAGGGAAAGGGCCAATAACGATTATGGTTTGTGGGTCCCGACGCTTAAAAAGGGTTTCGACATGATCTCCAAATGTTTTAAAACATTTCAAAGTTGAATGGAGAACACAACTAGAGTTAGATATACAAGGGATTTTGGCTAGAGTTAAAAATGGGTCACTACGGTTAGAGTTTAAGAAACAAAGGAAAAATGGGGTTTGAGTAAGACATGGTTTTAAGAGAATATGGAAATTTCTCCAAAAAATATTAAACTGGACTTGTTCCTCCTCCTTCAATCTCCAATTTGTAAAGTAGAACAACCTCTTTGCACAAATGGAACTCTCTTTTTAGAAGGTGACAACATTGGCTCCACCTGGGGATGGGGCGTTGGATTGCAATGCGCTGAGAACCTGCAGAATATGAACTTCTCTTTTGGGCATGAAGTCTTTTCTAAAAAAATGTTAATATTGTGAAAGAGGAATTTTCAACGGAAACTGGAAATTTCAAATAATAATTACAATACACACACAAGTATTTACAATGGGTGAAACACATGTACCTCTAATTGTGGAAATAGAGTTTGAGAAAATGACCATTTACTCACAGCTCCAATGATTCACTGTCCATATTTTCGAGCAAGTATGTATTATTTCCTTTCTCTTCTAAAATTTTGAAAGGGTCAAACCAAAGTGTATTGAATTCTCCATGTTTGCCTTTTTCTTCCTGTTGGAAGTCCCATTGGAGAACTAAATCTCCTGGTTGAAGAGGTTGATGCTTGGACTTCTTGTCAAACATGGATTCCATCTTCTATTGGTAATTTACCAATTTAGCCCCCTCTTGTTCTCTGTTTTCATGAAGTTCAACTAGTTGGTTTATCCTTTGTGTCAAGGCACTTAGCTCTTCCTCAACTTCTTGTAATAACTTTTCCATTGGCATTACTAATTGAATTGGGAAGACTGCAACCTTACCAGACACTAGCTGGAAAGGCGATTTTCCATTGGATTGTTTAGGAGTTACTCAGTTAGTCCATAGGAAAAACTTCAATTGAGAGTCCCACTTCCTCTAATTCTCGGTGATGACCTTCTTCAACACTCTCACCATAATTTTGTTTGAGGATTCATCCAAGTCGTTACCTTGAGGATAGTAGGTAGTGGAGTGCCCGATGATGATATTGAATTTATGACAGAAGCTGATGAATTTTGTGGATTTGAATACTTGCATTGTCAGTGATGATTTTGACAGCGCAACCAAAACGCGATAATATGTTTTCCTCCATAAACTTAATTACCACTGAGTCAGTAGTGTTTCTGGCTGGGATAACCTCTACCCACTTGGTGAAATAATATGTGGCTGTTAATATCCACTTATGTTAGCCACTGGAAGGTGGGTTAATTTCTCTTATAAAGTCTAGTCCCCACTATTTGAAGGGTTCTTCCACATGCACTGGAATTAGGGGGAGAGGATAAAGGTTTTGTCTCTCAGAAAACACTTGGAACTTCTGACATGACCTGATCTAGGAATGAACATTTCCAAACTGTGTAGGCTAGTGGAATCCTGTCTTGAGTATTTTGTGAGTTGTGGTCTTCTAGTTGTAATGACCTCCACAAATTCCTCCATGAAAGTCCTCAATCATCTTATGATTATCACCTTCTACCAAACATAACAACAAAACTCCCACCGGGTCCTTCCAGTAGAGTTGACCATTTTATATGGTATACTTTTGAGCTTGCAGTCTCAAAGTTCTATATTTGGATTTATCTAGCCCTAGTGGGCACCTTAGGAATAAGAGATAATGGATGATATTCTTATACTAGGGTGATCCCTCATATTTAGTGTATATATTTTGATTTGATGTTTTAATCCTGTTCTGATGAACCTCTATTCGACCTCTGTTCTCAGGTTTATCCCTAAAGCTTGGAAATTAGATTATGATAAAACCTTGGCCAACCCCTAGCCTTTTATGAGCTTAGTAGGATTTATGTCTAACTCATATTCCTGTATTTTTTCTATCCACCTACCCCTTTTTCCTTCACTGTCTCCTTGCACAAGGATGTCTTTGACTATTTTCGTTGGGAAAAATGTTATGATTTCCGATTGTAGCACATACATTTGAAATGCCTTCAAAGCCTTGACTAGCACATAGGATTGCTTCTCCAAGATGTTATATTTCAGCTCAACATCCCTCAAGACTTGGCTAAAGAAGGCAATGGGCTATTCATAACCATCTTTATTCTTATGTAGCAGAACTCCAACAATAGTATGCAGAGAAGCAAAAGAAAACATATAGAAAGGCGCAGAGTAGTCAGGGTAGGAACCTCCCTAAGAAATTAGTTCTCCCCAAAAAGGCTTGGGCCTCTTTCTTATTTCTTGGTAGAGGGATATGACTAATAGATTTGACTCGATTATGATCTATTTTCGATCCTTCTTGCGTTGCTATGTGTCCTAGTAGCTTCCCCTCAGGGTGAACTGAGAATTCTTGGGATTCAAAGAAAGACCATACCTCCTGCATTTCTCAAAGGTGAGCTTCAAGTGGAGGATGTGTTCGTCATCGGTCTTAGAGAAGATTGTGATATCATCCAAATATACCATTGCAAACTTATCTTTCTCCCCTGTAAAATTTATATCCATGGCTCGCTGAAATATGGCCCATGCATTAATAAGACCAAAAGCCATGCGAGCGTACATGAATGTTCCCCATGAGGTGGTGAAAGCAGTCTTCTTTTGATCATCAGGGTGGACTGCCACTTGGTTGTAACCATATAACCCATCCATCATGGACATTCTGATTGACTCAACCACCTTCTACAATATGTAATCCATCTTAGGCAGTGGGTGGGTGTCTTTCAACAATGCCCTGTTAAGGTTTCAAAAATCTACACATAGCCTTATTTCTCCATTCTTTTTCCAGATTGTGACTAAGTTGGACACCCACTCCGAGTACCTTAAATGAACTATGATTTTAGCCTGTAGAAGTTTCCTCACTTCTTTTTCAATGGAGAAGAGTAAGAGTGGATTAATCTGCCTGAGCTTCTACTTGCATGGTTTTATACCACTCTTTAAAGGAATCTTTTGTTGTATGATGTTAGTATCAAATGCTTTTAAATCCTCATAAGACCAAGCAAAAACATCCTTATATATTTTGAAGAGATTTAAATACATTTGTTTATATTGCAAGGGGATTCCTTTTGATATTCTGACCATTTGGGGTTCATCCTCTTAGTTGATATTGCAATCTTCTACTTGTTCGTCCATCTCCAAAGCCATTGGTTTAGAGTCTACGTTATCCTTGTTAAATAATATTTCCAGTGGGACTAGCCCAAGAGGAATGGTATTCCCTTTCAATTGTAGAATTTTATGTCCAACTATGGTGTGTTCCCACAAAGTGGGTTCTTGATCTGCCTCTTTTTCCTCTCCTTGATTAATGGTTGAGTTAGCGAACTCCTCAAGGAATTCCATAAATCGTTTGACCTGCTCATTGTCCACGAATAAGTGCCAAGGGTATGTATATGACCTCCACCTCGTACTTGAGAAGTGGATTTTGAGGGGGTTTGAAATTGATTTTTGCTAAAACAATGGAATTAATCATTTTGTTTTCTTCTCTTAGTAGAAATTGGATATTAAAGGCCAGGAAGAAGCTATCAATAAAATCTCGCACTTCATTCCGGTAAGTCCTCAATCTGGGGTGTTTAGCCTGGAAATGATTTTGGATCTGATTTACAATCAGCTCAGAGTCTCCATGCACAATTAAGCATTCAATATTCATATTCCTTGTTGTTTGTAGCCCAAGGAGCAATGCTTCATACTCAACCACATTGTTGGTTGCCTCAAACTCCATCTTGAATGAGTGGGGTATCAAGCTTCCCTCAGGACTTACCAATAGTACTCCTACTCCATTTCCCTCTTTGGAATTCACTCCATCAAAGTACAATTTCCATACTTTATTTTTATTTATGTTCTGGTCATCTAACATCGTTAGATGTACTTGTGTTTCTTCTAAGATGGTCCCATCTTCCTCTAGGAACATGCAGTAGAGGCCTCTTTCTCTTCCATACATTGGAGAATTTTTAGAACCTTCAGTTGGGGTCACAATTTTTACAAATCTGGACTCTCTGTACAACCTCTTTTCTTCACCTCCAAAAGTGAGAATAGTGGCTTAAGTTAGATCTAATTTGATGGAGCCCCCTTACCTTGGAACCCAAAGACCTAGATAGGAGCATACTGAATTGAGGGGGAATATCTACCACTACTATGTCCATCACTACACTCTCAACAGGGATCTAAGCTAGGTTTACCACCAGATATTTTATCGTTCCTAGGAATTTGACCCTCTTAGAGTCAAAGGAGTATAGTTCCTTATAGGGCCTGATGATATGCAAGCCAAGTTGTTCCATCATGGAAAAGGGCATGAGTTTATGCGAGGCTCTAGAGTACAACATGTAGTTATGCAATAAGAGGTCATGAATTACCAAGGTCACATAGAAGGGTGCAGTGGAGGGATCAAGTTCTTCACCATGAGGCCCAAAAACAACCATTGGTCTTTCTTCTTGAAGGTTTAAATAGTCCTGGGTAGGTAGTGAGGTGGATGGAAGAATGAACTAAGAGACTTGAGCTTTATAAGTGGGTTTCTTTATAAGTTCAATAAGAGGAACACAAATATTTACCTTTTCAAGTTGATTATGAATATTGAACGTAGGTTGGCCTTTTTCTACACCTCCTAGATTTGCTTCCCTTTCCTTATCATTGATAGTTTTTATCAGAATGGGTTCCTTCTTTTCTGTGTGCTCCTCGGAGCTATTGCATTCTTTATTTGAGTAGACTTTTACCTTGGATCCATCAGGATTCAACTTACCTTTCCATTTATCTGGCACTGGGGTAATATCTTGGGGAGAAATTCCTTCTTGTTGTTCTGGTTCCCTCGACCTCTTTCTTGAATATCTTAGATCATACCTTCAGGTAGCTGTGCTTGCATGAAATCCGCAAACTATTTACAGTAATCACCTATGTCCTCCTCATTTACTGATGCTTCTCTACCATGACTTGTCTCATGGTTAGCTATATTTTCATGTTCTTCTTCAGAGAAAGAGGAATGCAAATTTCCCTATATCTCATGTGTATCCAATGATTGTTCATTGGGATCATCTTCTAAATATAGAGGAAGGGATTTGATCAAGTTGGTTCTTTCTTCCCTTGGAAGTATCTATAATGGTGGCCTTTTGTACTACGAGTTATAACCTAGGTTGTTACCTTGATAATTCGCCTTTGGGAGACTCTTATTCCCCATCTCAAGCTTCACCACCATATGCGATAAACTCTTGATGAGTTTATCCATTTCCTCCCACTTTAGATCTAGAGATTCTTTAGCTTGACCAGAGGAGGTTGTTTCTTCTTTCCCCCTTTTCTTCTCACTAGGTTCATCCTTACCTCTTGACTTCCCTTCCGAGGTGAAATTTTCTTCTACCTCAAGAGAATTAACTTGGAGTTGATCCAAAGTGCGAGACTTCCTTTCTCTTAGGGTAAAACCAGGTCAGATTCAAAGGCTCCCACAAATAATATGTGAGCAGCAACTTGAGGATGATTTATCTCACTAGGCAGGTTATTATACTACTTATTGAACCTTTTTGTGAATTCTAAAATATCATCTTTTGGCTTCTTCCTTATAGAATTTAACTTTGTGAGGACATACTCATGATTTCTCTTTCACCCCACTTTTGTGTGAAAGAGTTTTCGAGTTCCTCCCAAGTAGTGATGGACGCATCAGGTAGGGCTTTAAAACATTTTATGACATCTCCATCAAAGGATTGTACAAAGAGTCTCAGGACCATGTCTAGTTGTTTTACATTTAGATTCTTAGCAAAAGCATAGAAGGTTTCAATGTGTCTTTGTGCAGTGTTTTCATCCTCCCCATTAAACCTAGGCAAAATATTTAGGTAGTCCTGGGGCATAGCACTTAGAGGTTGAGGTAAATCAAGAGGGGCATATTTATTTAGTAAGAAACCCGGAACAACCATCTGAATTAATGGAGGGGGGTTGAGATATTCTAGAGGAACTTGGGCCAAAACCACAGTGGTTGGAGTGGATAGAATGGGAGAAGGGTATGTAAGGATCTTAGGAGTAAATTATGAGCAGTGAATGACAACAGGTTGTGAGCTAGATGAGGAGGCTTCAAATAATGATGAGACAATAGCATAAGTAGTAGGAGTTTTCTCCTTCCAGACTCTCCTGAAAATTAATTTCTCTGGGTCAGATATAGATGGGGTTTTCTGCTGACAAGTATCTGAGCGAGTGTGAGGCATTCTAAAAATGGGATGATAAATAATAATGGGGTTTGTGGAGTCGCCAAGGTGATGAGGATGCAATCATAACGTCTTTGCTCACCTACACAAAGAGTGATTAACTTTTCGTATCCTAGGGGGAAAATCCTTTAATACGTTCTCCGACAACGACGCCAGAAGATTTTGTCTCTTCCAGAGACAGCCTCAGATTTCTTACAAGATCAGTGCCTGGAGCATCTAGATTTTTTGTGTCTCATATGATTCTCAAGAAGCTAGAGACATCACATATATTTTTGTATATATATCATCATATCACACACACACATACATCACACATATATAATAATATATTAATAATAATAATAATATATAATAAACAATTTGGGTTGGTTCTTTCATCTAAATGTGCCATGCATTTCTGGTACTTATTCACATATACAACTCACAGAAATATATGATAAACTACTGGAAGCCGAGTAGTTCAAGGAATTACATTTTAATAAGCTTTGGTAGAGCAATGAGAGAGGATAAGGAGATAGAGTAACTCATCACATAGAGCTTGAAGTGTAAGGAATTCTACACTTATCACATAGAGTTTGAAGCCTCCAGAATTCTACACTTTTGAGCTAAAGGTAAACATAATGGATGAAAGAGGATGGGAGCGATGATTCATGGAGCACCAAGTTTAAAGATATAATATCAAATATCCATGCATTAAAGAATCAATACAAATGAATCTGTAAGGACATATGAAGCCTTTATAGCAGCTACGATTACATGACTCAAAGAGGAAACATGAACATAATGGAATTTAACAGAAGGATAACATACTATAGTACTCGAAGGAGGAATCACCACCATTTTCTTAATATTCTGAAAGACGCACATCATAAAATCATACAATCTTGAAAATAACATGTAGTTATTTATTTAGAATTTTGAACCTTTGCGAAGTGTTTCTTCCCCATATTTATCTAGGGAGGGGAGAATTGGACAATAATTATAAGAAAATATCTCACTCGAGCCTCAACTGCCAGATCAACTAGCTGTCTCAGCTTGGGATGGCTCTGTGGCCCAAAAATGACTACGAAAATTAATTGCTTCAATAAATGGTGGCACATTACAAGAGAACAAAACAAGTCAATCAATGAGATTAACACACCAACAAAATATCTCCATGCCCATCCCTGTGATCACCCACAGTCAGGTCACCTGTGTCACAAGATGATTCTCATCACTTCTATATTTACTTCTCGGATCATTCGTTCTTCAAAAATGGGAGCAGTCAACTATCAGTTTAATGCCACAGTATAGAAAGAGAGGTCGCCTGGGCGGTACTTCATATTCCCTCTACATGGAGAACCATGCTAGATCATTAAGTCCTCTTGAGCTTCCATGTATTCATTTACTCTATATTTGTCGACCTTGGTTTCGTGTCACAAGGGGCCTTTCTAGGTCAACCCATGCCGATTTTGAATGATGCACCTCCTTTTTTAAATGCCTCAACTGCCAACCCACCACGCCTTTAATTTTTTGTGTTACTTTATCAAAAAGCTATCACATAGAGGTTTTCCATTAAATGTCCTTACAGGATGGGAGTGCCTCCCCTTGACAATTGTGATTACCGATATGCGGGATTGGGCCCACCCGGGATATCGCAATCAATCATTACCAAGTATTACCTTTGTTTTCCCTGTTTAGTGACCGTGCTACTGGATATATGCCGAAAGATACCCTCATTGTCCCACTGAGTAGAAGCGAAATAGACGTCTTAATGCTCGTTGACCTGCACTGTTGATCCAGGCCGATTCAATATGGGCCATTAATCCGGGCTTGATGGTATCATAATCACAATGCTGGAGAGGGACTTTTTACCATATTACATAGTGCTTGCCAATAGTCTAAGCACGAAACTTCCATAAAGCATGATACATAAAATATCACATCCAGAACCAGGACTTGCATATCGCCATCAGAAAGGGAAGAGGGGCTTTAACACCGATTTATGGTTATTTTTGATATTCCAGGCACGATAATTTATAGAATGTATCACATAAAATATCGCATCTAGGAGGGTTCTCACATATCACAATCGTAGGTTGGAAGGGACTTCGGTGGAGGAGGGACTTTGAAGTGTGTGATCCCCGATTGTGATATTGCAATCAGGAGGGGGGGGGAGGGAATTATCGCAATCGGCGAGAAGGAGTGGTCACGGGCAGATATGTATCACAAAAAGTGAAAGGGCCGATAACGATTATGGTTTGTGGGTCCCGCTGCTTAAAAAGGGTTTCGACATGTTCTTCGAATGTTTTAAAACATTTCAAAGGGGAATGCCGGACATGACTAGAGTTGGATATACAAGGGATTTTAGCTAGAGTTAAAAATGGGTCATTGTGGCTAGAGTTAAAAAAAATAAGGAAAAAATGGGGTTTGTGCAAGACATGGTTTTAAGAGAATATGGAAATTTCTCCAAAACAATTTAAATTGGACCTGTTATTCCTCCTTTAATCTCCAATTTTCAAAGCACAACAACCTCTTTGTACAACTGGAACTCTATTTTCAGAAGGTGACAACAGTAAGCTCCCCAAGATAAAACATTATCTTTTGTTAGTGAGAATTATAGAGATGGAAAAAGCCTCCTGATAGATAGAAAGGCTCTTCACTCGAGGAGTCTACAATGAAGATGATAGATTTACAAAATAAATAGTCTCCTCAAAGGAGAAGTAGACCCACTTATGATAGCTATAATAATTTCTTAAAGGATAAAACTTCAAGCTCTCTAGTCCTCCAAAATTGATGACGATGATAAAGGCTCACAACCCTGGATGAAAACAAGAGGAAACTCCTTGAATCAATAATTTTCAAGGTATGGAGATGAGTCATTGCTACAAAGAGAGGTTGCTTCTTCAATGAAATATACCCCTTATATTCAAAGAATACCAAGATAAGTGATGGAAGTGATGCCATAATAATGATATCAACCAATTAACAACCCCAATCAACCCTTAAAATAACAAGATATGATAACTAAAGCGCCTGCGGTTGATGTGTGATTACTATGAGGTAATTTTGAAGTGTTTTTAGGCTTTGTATTTATTATTTTTCGTAAGATTAGGGTATGCAATGGAGAAAGCTTCATATCTGAAATTGTTATGGCAATATTTAGTACCAGACCTTCCAAATTCTCTACTAAGCCTGCAAAAATGTGAATATTGGTTAAAAAAAGAGTTTTCTAGCCTTTAATGCCTGCAAAATTCACTTAGTGAACAAAGCCCTTATCTCTCCACTTTGGATCTGTAAAACCCATTTTAGGAAATCCATACAAAAAGAAAATGAAAAAAAATGTGCAAGGTTTAGATAAAAATTATTTACAAAATTAATCTACAATATTAACAATGGACTAGATCAAGAGGAACATGAGTCCAACTCCATTCCTTAGTTTAATGATTAATAGCTCTAATTCGTAGATCTATCAGTTGGAGCAAAAATAAATTCAAATGGATAAGATAAATAATAATTTTTTTATGGTAAGAAATAGTCAAATCCACTGCAAAACAAATTTTTAGATAAGTTTCAAAATTTAATCTGATGGGATCTTGAGTCTTATTGAATTGAGGGTGGGTTAGTCTAGCCGGATACTTCCTCTCATGCCCAAGATCTAAATACTGTAAAAATATCTGCACACTTAAGATCAAGTTATTATATCACTAGTGGTTAGATAACACAAAAAATCTCAAAAAAATCTAGAGATACTTGCTAGATCAATTGATTTAAAATGATTCTCTTAACCCAACAACTAATGTAAGATACCTGTACAAATAGTTAATCGAACAATTGACTAATGAAATAATAACCTATAATATTTAATTTCGATAGAGCATTGAGAACACGATTTAGAAAAATATGATCACAAGAAGCAAAAGGGGAACACCACCATGAATAAACCCCAAAGACTTCTTTTTTATTTGCATAAAGATATTACAATGACAAAGCTTGAATTAGAGCTTCTTCACAAAATTTTCGGTGTCAAATGAGGAGAAAATAACTTCCTTATATAGAGAATAGAAAGATCTAGATCCCCCTCTAAGTGGAAAATGGCTAGGTCCAAGAAATTGCACATTTTTGACTTGATCCTAGATAATAACAACTACTTGGTGCTTGATCCATACCAAAAATAAGTCTCGTCCTTTGATATTGATGAAGAAATTTGAATTCTATGATAATTCCCTTTTTTCCTGGTCTAAAAAATATTATTTTGATTTTTATCTCAAAAAATCAATTTTGACTTAATCATCTTGGTCCATAAGTTCAATTTTTGATAAAAAAGAAATGATTTTTTCCTTGATAAAAGAGATTGGAAATTGGACTTCTTTTGTATCCACGAATTTTCTTCAACTAACTCGACCCATAAAATATAGTTTTCTTGAAAAAATAATTATTTTCTAGTCCCAAATAATTTCTTGTGATTTTTTCTCCTTGGAATTGGGTTTGTCAATTTAATTCTTCCTTGGAAATGACCACTTTCTCCAAAATTCGTTTTTCCACTTTGAAAGAATTTTTGTCGCTTTTTCCTAGAAAACTAAAAATAAAAATAATTGTTTTTTGCTCAAAATTAATTAATTTTCTGGCTTAGGATTTTATTTTAATTTAATTTAGTCAGAAAAATTAATTAATTGGCACTAAATGGTATTAATAAATACTTTTTTGCACCCTTAAATATTTTAGCCATGGCGTCTCAATATGAGGGACCATGCACCAAAATATTTTACATCAAGATATTACAATTAATTCAACCCTTGAAAAGGGAAAACACCTTTAAACATAGATCCTTAATAATTTACCCAATTCTGTGACACAATATGATATAGTATATACCAAGTATGTTTGTAATAAAATAATTTAGCCAAATGTGCTTAAATTATTGACAAACACACTTTTACAAAAGACTCGATATAACACTAGGACTCACCTAAGACCTTATCAACGAATTCTATTCTAGCTTTGGTATTTAAGTTGGAACAAAAACTCTATCGATTATCCATGTTTACAAACACACATAATTCGGTGCAGTTAAAAAACTTCCTAGGATGAAATCCTTTGCCAAAATTAGAGGCTTACCTAGGTGTTATATAATTAAACAATCATACTAGCATCATTTACAGTAAACTTGCAAAATTTGCGTTTACAACTTTGATAAACTAAGGAATGATAATGATGAATCCTAGATTTTTGACTGCTCGAACATGATGGAATTCCTTTTCAAAAATGTGTGTTTCTATAAGGTAGTTGACACAATGTGGTCAACATCTGGCTCTACTTGGGAACAGTTCTTTTCCTTGAAGGAATGTGAGAATCTAGAATCTAAACCCAAGAAACACACAAGTTCATATAAGTAGTGTTGATCCAAATATAATCAAAAAAATAATCATATAACGTTAAGTACGTGAAATATAAGCTCTATGACCAACAACAATCCTACTAACATGAAATGCAAATGTAATCTAAAGACATAAAAGAAATTTAATCTATGAAAAAACAAGGAGTAGGTTTAGAAATACAATAGAGGGGATGCCCAATGGCTTCAGATGTGTGAAATGAATTCCATTTTGAGCATCTTCCGACTTTCAGGTAGATCAATGGGTTGTTTGACTGATTTTCCATGTTCAATTCTAATCATCTTAGGACTTTGACTTATTTGAATGTCATGTTGTTCCTGACTATCAGATGCATCAAAATTATTTCCTTTTCTTCTTCGATTTTTTCCATGCAAAAGCTTGACACTATTTATCACTGAAGATTTACCTTTTATATCTCTTTTATGATTTTTACTTTTCTTTTTCCTCATAGGTTGTGATGTTGATGATGTAGAAAATTTTTCTTGATCTTGAAAATTTTCAGATGAAAAAATTGAAGTATGCCTCTTTTCATTTTGCATCTTCTCTGTTAAGGGTGGTGGATTCACCGTATATGTATTAACCCGATTTCCTTAAGTTTCCCTTTTATCCAGATCACCTTCAATTAGCCACTTTTCAATGGAAGAAATGACCTCCTCATAATGGGATGTAGCTTGCTTCAGTGAACAGGGAGGATTATGATCTGTTGAAAGTTCCCTATTCCCTTGCTGCTTATTATCTAACCTAGATTGAAACTTTTGTACCTGTAATCTTTCCATTTCTTCCAACTTATTCTGAAGGGTGCTCATTTGATTAGAATACTTATCCTGTTGGGTCCCCATAATACTAGTGATTACCCCATTACTATTGTAGTTGTACCCCTTACTAATATTGTTGTGCCCCTATTGTGCGCATATTGTTAATATTGTGCCCCATAGAATCCCACTATTGTTATTATTGTGCCCTTACATTATTATTGTTATGTAGGCTTTGATTATGTTATGACCCCTTAGACTCCTATATATAGAGAGGAGGTCTTTTTCATTTGAATATCCAAGATTGTTCATTTATGTAGATGTAAATGAGTTTCCCCGGAAAGGCGAATTTCTAAGGCGTTGATCTATCTTTTATCTTTTTGTTGAGCTGGTTCTAATTGTTGTATCAGAGCTTTGGATTCTAGGGTTTCGCTGCTCCAAACAGGTCATCGTGGAATTTTCACTATAACTTTTTTTCTGCGTCGTTTCAGAAGTTGAAAAAAAACCCATTTGAGAAGACATCGCGCTAAATCTCGGGTCCGAATTTCCGAGGATTTTGCACTATAATTGTGGAGATATGATCTGAGGAAGTTGGTCATTTTGCAGACTCCTGAATTACATTCCAAACAGGTGACCTGGGGAAAATCATCATAACTTTTTCTCTGAGCAATGTATTGAAATTTCATAAAACGATGCAGAAAGCAGACAGACTATAGTTTCTTCTATATATTTTTCAGAGCCATAGGCTGAAACAGTGACTCGTGGAACGTCGTACAAGTTCGTTGTACTGAATTAGTCTATAATCAGGTCACTGTGGGAGATTTGGTATAACCCTTCATTGGAGAATCCAATTGGGTTCAGATTGGTGGCATTGGAAAGAGGACACAGAGGTCTACCACAGGTCACAATTTCCCAACTGGATAATCCGAAATTACAGAGATACATCAAAGGCAATATCGAGCTCCTATAAAGTAAAAAAAGGCGTGTATATTTTTTAAAATGTTTGCTTAAGCTTGGTTTGAAAATTTATTTGGAACCAAATCAATTTGTATGGTATCAATGGCTTTGCTCTTTTAAACAATTTATCACTTGGGAAATTTTTACGGAAGAATTGGTAGCACATTATGAGGATACAAAAAGCAACACTTTTTTTAGCCAATTGATAAGTCTCAAACAAAAGGTTCAATAATGGAGCACATTGAGGAGTTCCAAAAATTGAACATAAGGGTAAAAGATATTCCAGAGGAGCATAGGATTGATGTGTTCATAGGGTCTTTAAAGGATAATATCCAACATGATGTTCGCCTTTGGGAACCTGATTCATTAGACAAGACATTCAGGTTAGCAAAAAAATGGAAAGCAAAATTATGGCAACCAAGAAGCATACCACTCACAACTATAAAGATGGAAG